>CAUYQV010081210.1:0-12811 GCA_963574575.1 Galagoides demidoff
GGCGGGCGCCTGTGGTCCCAGCTACTTGGGAGGCGGAGGCAGGAGACTCGCTTGAGCCCAGGAGTTGGAGGTTGTTGTGAGCTGTGATGCCATGGCACTCTACCCAGGGGGATAGCTTGAGGCTCCGTCTCAAAAAAAAAAAATGCTTAATTTTGATATTATTAGTTCTAGAAAGCAGTTGTAACTTGGTTTTGCCCAAAGCCAGTATAGACCCTGTTTTTCTTCAGGTATTATGATGTTTGTGGCACAAATGGGGTTGGTATAATAATTTAACTGCCAGGGAAACTATTCAGAAACTTTTTTTATTTTTGTGGAGACAGTCTCACTTTATCACCCTCAGTAGAGTGCTGTTGTGTCACAGCTCACAGTAACCTCTAACTCCTGGGCTTAGGCGATTCTCTTACCACAGCCTCCCGAGTAGCTGGGACTACAGGTGCCCGCCACAACGCCCAGCTATTTTTTTTGTTGCAGTTTGGCCGGGGCCGGGTTCGAATATGCCACCCTCAGTATATGGGGCTGGGGCCCTACCCACTGAGCCACAGGCGCCACTCTATTCAGAAACTTTATAACACGGTCATGTTTTAAGCCAGTCATGGGGAAAGAAAGGGCTGTTTCGTTAGGATTTATTTTTCCATTGAGGCAATAAACGCAGAAGACAAACAGTTCTTAAGACCTTTAGAATGTTAACCCAAATGCTGGGGTCTTTAGTCAAGTTCCTTTTTAAAACTGGGAATGTAAAGTTAAGAGGGGATTGCTGATTCAAAGAACAAGTACAAAGCACCCGGTGCAAACCAGAATTGAGTTCGCGGAACATGACACTCTTCTCGTCAATTACACCCTTTAGGCTTGGTGGGGTCCAATTTGGGGGCTAACACATGTGCCAAAGTCATGGCTATCCCCGAAAAATAGGAAGAGTGGGGAACTGCGGATGCAGAGAAAGGGCATTGAAGAAAATGGTTTAAACCCTGAACTAATCTTAGAGAGTCTCCCATCTGAGTGTATTCTCGTTGGAGGCATTTGGGAGTTGAGACAAAGGGGTTTTCTTGTAATAAGGTAATTTCTAGTTTTATTGGCAAAATAAGCTCTCCAATAAGAGCTCACCTAGGCTGCCTTAAAGTACCTGTACCTTTTTTTCCTCCTCCCTGCATTTGAAATGTTCCTTCTCTTGTGTTTTTTATTTGTACTTATTCATTCATTCAACAAACATTGACTAAGCATCTACTATGTGCCTGACAGAGTTAACTGTCATCAATCAATAAGACATCACCTCTCAAAACTTCCTTAGACTGTATTTCTTCCAGAATTTGCCCTTCCTTTTCCCAGTAATTTCAGGGTCATTGATTGAGTTTTTGTTTTTCTTTTGTGAATTGCCTACTTATGTCTTTAGCTCATTTTCCTATGAGCATTTATTATTTTTCTTACTGATTTGTAAAAACCCTTCATATATTTCTAAGGAAGTTAACTCTTAGTCTTTTTTATATGTTGCAAATATTTTTCCCAATTTGTATTTATCTTTAATTTTATGCATAAGTGTTTCATTTCTATCATGGCTTTTGGCTTTGAAAGTCATGAAGAGAAAAGTCCTCCTCTCTTACCCTAGGAATATGCCAGCATTCACTTAAGGTTTTAATTTTTTTTTTTTTTTGAGACGGAGCCTCAAGCTATCCCCCTGGGTAGAGTGCCATGGCATCACAGCTCATAGCAACCTCCAACTCCTGGGCTCAAGCGAGTCTCCTGCCTCAGCCTCCCAAATAGCTGGGACCACAGGTGCCCGCCACAACACCTGGCCATTTTTTTTTTTTTTTTGGTTGCAGCCATCATTGTTGTTTGGCGGGCCCGGGCTGGGGATTCGAACCTGCCACTTTAGGTGTACGTGGCTGGAGCCTTAGCCGATTGAGCCACAGGCGCCGAACCAGGTTTTAAATTTTTTTTTAAAAAACAATGTATTATTTAATTTTTCTTTAATTACAGGAATCTAACTTTTTTTTTTTATTGCTGGGGAATCATTGAGGGTACAGAGAACCAGGTTACACTGATTACATTTGTTCGGTAAAGTCTCTCTTAGAATTGTGTCCCACCCCCAAGAGGTGTGTCACACACTGTGACCCCCAACCCTCCTCCCTCTTTCCCTCTCTCCACTCCCCCATTCCCCACTCCTCAACAAGTACTAGCATCAATTGTCCTTATATCAGAATTGAGTACATTGGATTCTTGGTTCTCCATTTTTTTGATGCTTTACTAAGAAGAATGTGTTACATCTCCATCCAGGTTAATATAAAAGATGTAAAGTCACCATCTTTTTTAGTGACTGAATAGTAAGGAAGGAATCTAAAATTTTAAAAATACTTTGTTTTTGGCTCAGCGCCTGTGGCTCAAGTGGCTAAGGCACCAGCCACATACACCTGAGCCGCAGGTTCAAATCCAGCCCGGGCCTGCTAAACAACAATGACGGCTTCAACCAAAAAATATCTGGGCATTGTGGTGGGTGCCTGTAGTCCCAGCTACTTGGGAGGCTGAGGCAGCAGAATTGCTTGAGCCCCGGAGTTGGAGCTATGATGCCACAGCACTCTACCCAGGGGGACAGCTTGAGGCTCTGTCTCAAAAAAAAAAAAAAACCCTTTGTTTTTCTCAGAACCAGCTTTAATTGAAATTTCTATTGCGATAATTGCAGACTGACGTGCAGTTGTAACAAATAATATAGAAAAGGACTGCAAATTAGTACAACCTCTATGGAAAGCAGTAGGGAGATTCCTCAAACAAATAAATGTAGAATTACCATTTGACCCAGCAATCCTATTACAGGGTATCAACCCAAAAGAAAAAAAAGTCTTTATCAAAAAGACAACTGCACTCAAATATTTATTGCAGCATAATTAACAATTGCACAAATGTGGATTCAATCTAAGTGTCTATCAATTTAGGAATGGATTAAGAAAGTGTGATATATATATATATCTGTGATATGTAATATATAATGTGATACATATATACCACTCAGTACTGTTCAGCCATAAAAAGAAATGAAATAATATCTTTTGCAGCAACTTGGATGGAATTGGAAAGCATTATCCTAGGTGACATATCTCAGGAATGCAAAAACAAACAAAACACCATGTGTACTTTCTACTAACTGGGAGCTAATTGATGGGCGCACATGGCACAAAGAGATGTAAAGGTCATTAGAAATCAAGAAGGGATGGGTAGAAACCTGCCTGTTTGGTACAGCGTACACCATTCAGGTGATGGACACACTAAAAGCCAGGACTTACACATTATAAAAGGTAGCCATGTAACAAAAATATTGTGCCCCGTTAACATTTTGAAATAAATTAAAAAAGAAATAATACAGACCGGTTATGTTTCAACTTTACCCCGTTTTCCACGATGGTAACACTCCATAGATTCTGCTGTAACATCACACCCAGGATGTTGACATTGATCCAGTTCACTGTTTTTTCCCCTGTTTTCTCTGATTGACCTGTGCTTGAGTCTGACCATGTATTTGGTTCTGTACAATTTTATCTGTGTGGAAGCTCCTCAGCACGATTTTTGAATCATCCATTCTTTTTCCACTCTGTTGAAACGTCACTTCTATCAGAGGCAAATTTTTTTTTTTTTTTTTGAGACAGAGCTTCAAGCTATAGCCCTGGGTAGAGTGTGGTGGTGTCACAGCTCCTAGCAACCTCAAACTCCTGGGCTTGAGTGATTCTCTTGCCTCAGCCTCCCAAGTAGCTGGGACTACAGGCACCTGCCACAATGCCTGGCTATTTTTTTTTTTTTTGGTTGTAGTTGTCATTGTTTGTCAGGCTGGGGCTGGATTCGAACCCGCCAGCTCAGGTATATGTGGCTGGTGCATTAGCCACTTGAGCTACAGGCGCCACCCACAAAAGCAAAATTCTTACATTTATTTGTTTCTAGATTTTCTTTTTCTTTTCTTTTTTTTCGAGACAAGAGTCTCACTTTGTTGTCCTGGGTAGAGTGCCGTGGCGTCACAGCTCACAGCAACCTCAAACTCTTGGACTTAAGTGATTCTCTTGTCTTAGCCTCCCAAGTAGCTGGGACTGCAGGTGCCCACCACAACACCTGGCTATTTTTAGAGACAAAGTCTCCCTCTGGCTCAGGCTGGTCTTGAACCTATGATCTCAGGTAATGCACCTGCCTCAGCCTCCCAGAGTGCTATAGGATTACAGGTGTGAGCCGCTGTGCCAGGCCTTGTTTCTACAGTTTATACTTTGTTTCATTGTCTGTGCTGGGGCTGCTGCCCAAAACATCAACAGTTCTCCTTTTCTTAATGTTGTGAAAACCATTCTCTCTTCCTTTGTCCTTCTTCCTTTTCCCTTTTCTCTTTTTCTTTTCAAAACCGCCCTTGCTTGTTTCACGTTCAATTTTCCTGATGAGTTTTAGAATCATTTGGTTATGTTCCAGAGGAAATATTTAAATTTTGATTGGGGTTGCCTTATATTTAGAGATTCATTTGTAGAGAGATGACATTCTTACCAGATCAAGTTTTCCCACTAGGAACCCAGTATGCAGCTCAGCCTTTATAGAAACCCTACCATGCTGATTCCTGTTTCACAGCTTTTGTAGATGTTGTGGATGAAATCTTTTCTCCCACCATATATATCTTTGAGTTGTTTGTTTTCTTGTTATTTATGTTTTTTGTTATGGTAAAATATATATAAAGTGTATCATTTTAACCATTTTGAGGGTACAATTCACTAGCATTAAGTACATTCGCAATGCTGCACAACCATTACCACTATCCATTTCTAGAACTTTTTCATCATCCCAAAGAGAGCCTCTGTACCCTCTAACAGTAACTCCCCACTCCCTCCTTTCCACACCTCCAGTCCCTGGGCAACCTCTGTTCTCCTATCTGTCCTTGAATTTGCTTATTCTAAGTGCCTCAGATGAAGTGGAATCATATAATATTCATCCTGGCTTCTTTCATTGAGCATGACGTTTCCAGGTTCCTCCATGTTGTGGCATGGATCAGAACTTCATTCCCTTTCTTGGCTGAGGACGATTCTGTTTTATGTACATGCCACAGTTTTAGCTTCTGAGATCAGGTGTGCTCAGGATGGTATGGCCATGGATGACCGGTACCGCTCCTGGGTGCCTCAGGAGGCACTTGCCACAGTCAGTGGACGCTGGGTTGTTTCCTCCTCTTGGCTATTGTGAACTATGCTGCTATGAACATGGGTGTAAAAAGATGTGTTTGAATGTCTGCTTTTAATTCTTTTGGGTATATACTCAAAAAGAATATTTAATATATTTTGCAATTGATAATTAGTGGCATGCTGCAGCAAAAACATATTAAATTTCTAATTAGAAAAAAATAGCAACATCCCCTATACTCCCAAAACCAAAAATAAAAAACTGACCCAAAACATATGTACTCATCCTTCAAGGCCCTTGCTGTTACCCAGGCCCTGACCTCTTGGTCCTGACCTCACTGCGAGAGTTGTGCTTGAACTTTCCCCCATTCCTAGACTGTGAGCTTAGCACACACCAGGTACTCAAGACTTTTTGTAATTGTTCATAAACAATAGCTTCTTTGTGCTTTTGAGACTTCTGGATGAGTTTCTTTGTAAAAGGAAAAGAAGTAGTGAGGGTAAGTGCAATAGAAGGATGGCAGGACTGTTTAAACCTTGTAGAAGTGGTCCCAAGGCCACAAGGCAGGGGAATTCATCTGAAATATCAGGTTATTTTGAAAATGTGTAGGTTTCCATTGCTGGCCTTGTAATGAACTTAGAAGATATTTCTCTTCTACTTTCCTGACAAGAAAAGTAATTTCTCTCTAAATTGGGTATCCTTATTTTACTATAGCCAGAGGCCTGAGTTGGGCTCCTGATCAGTAAATCTTTGTATTCTTCATTGGGTTTTAAGCTCCTTCAAAGTAGAGGCAATCCTAGCACTTTGAGAGACCCAGGTGGGAGGATGAGGGCAAGAATTTGAGACCAGCCTGAGCAAGAATGAAACCCTGTCTCTACTAAAAACAAACAAACCAGAGAAATTAGCCAGGCATGGTGGGGTTGCTCCTGTAGTCCCAGCTACTCTGAAGTCTGAGGCAGGAGGATTGCTTGAGCCCAAGAGTCTGAGGCTGCTGAGCTGTGATGTGACACCACTGCACTTGCAGCATCTCTTATAGAGGCCTGTCTGTGGTCCCTCCATACACACACACTGCTCCAGAATACTGAGTCCGAGTCAGGATATCTGGGTTCAGCTCTCAGCACGAGGACGCCTATCTATCATGGAAAGGGATAAGGCATACAGGGGGAATCTGAAGTCCGGAGTTTTGGTCATTATCCTAACTTTAAGCAAATGATTTAACCTCTTCTGTGCCTTAGTTTCTTCACCTACGAAACAGGATAACAGTAGTGTCCTCACGGAACTTTTGTGAAGATTAAATGACCTAATTGTTGGTGGGGGTGGGGTGGGGCCTGATATAAGAACATACAAACCCTTTCACCTCCTCCTCCTCCCCTCGTAAGACAAAGACACGAAGGATCTGGCTAGCCTCCCTAGCTGTGGTTTGCCCAGCTTGCCTGGAAAGTTAGGGTCTTTTGGCATGTACTTCTGGGGTGCAGGGAGGCTAGCCCCAAATAAAAGGAGTCTCTAACTGCCCCCAGGGACAGATGCCATCTTTGCACTACCCAGGCAGGTCACCCTCCCTTTCAATAAACCTGGCTTGAACATCTCCACTGAGTCTCATCTCTGGGCACCATTGTGTACAGCTTTCACTTAATAAAGATAAAATTCTAGAAGGGTGCCTCAGAGTTCTGTAAGTTAGTCCCTTTAAGAGGCAGGTGTTATTGACATCTGCGGAGCCAAGCACAGTATTTGCTGAGAAATGCTTTCTATGAATTGGGTCTTCCGGTGTGCACCCTGCACAGGTTTCTTTCTTTCTTTTTTTTTTTTTTAGAGACAGTTAACTATGTCGCCCTTGGTAGAGTGCTGTGACGTCACAGCTCACAGCAACCTCCAGCTCTTGGGCTTAGGTGATTCTCTTGCCTCAGCCTCCCGAGTAGCTATTTTTTTGTTGCAGTTTGGCTGTGGCCAGGTTTGAACCCATCACATCCTTGCCCTCCTCCATCTGAAACAGCTTTTCCATTTGCATTTGATGACAACCAGTAACAGTATCGGACAGATCCACGCCATCCACCTGGCTGGCCATGCTCAAGGTCCCAAGACCTGCAGGCTCCTGGGAGAAAAGGGCCAGGCACGGAGTCCTGGGCCCCATTTCTGATTTCTAACTACAGCAGAAAGGCTGTTGTTATGGTTTGAATATGTCCTCCCAAAAGCATATGCTAGAAACTTAATGCAACAGTTTTGGGAAGTGGGGCCTAATGGGAGGTGTTTAGGTCATGAGGGCTCCACCCTTATGAATGGATTAATGCCAGTTATGCAAGGGTTTGAGGTTGTGAGCTCAATCTTTTGCACACCCTCTTTCTCTCTCTCTCTCCCTCACACACACCTTCTCATTGGTTTTCCACCATGGGATGACATGGCAAGAAGGCCTTGCCAGATTCCAGACACTCAATCTTGGACTTCCCAAGTAGCTGGGAGCACAGGCTCCTGCCACAACAACAATAATGGCTGCAACCAAAAAATAGCAAGGCCCCAGGCCAGGTTCAAACCACCAGCCCCGGTGTATATGGCCAGCGTCCTAACCACTGAGCCACAGGCACCGAGCCAACATTGTCAAGTTTTAAGGAGGCCTTCCTTTTACAGCCTGTTCTAGGCTGTGGTTATGTTGCTTGTCAGGCTGTTTGTGTGTCTTTGTGAAGAGAGCATATGCTGTATGAGGACAGGGACCTCCAAACATATGCCTACACACTCACGCAACTTGAAAAAGACAACCACTGGACCGGAGCCCAACACAGCTGACTGGAGATGCCCTCAAGACATCCGGGACCCTGCTCCATCTTGGCAGCAGTCCAGAGTAGGCACAAGGTGAGTAAATGTTCGGAACGAAGGAAGATAGGAGGGCAGGAAGGGAGGAGAATACCTTCCTCTTCTTCACCCAACTTAACCAACACTGCTCCAGGAAGCCGTCCCTAACTCTCAGATATTTTTCCTCTGGTTATTGGCAGCTAAGAAGCACACACATGACCATAAGCCTATAAATTATTCAAGAGTGGGACTGTGCCCACGTTTGTGTTGTTGCTTCTCTGTCCCTCTGCCCCTCAGTGCCTGGCCGTGGGTTGGCCACGTTCACAGACCTGGGTCAAGTCATGAACGCTTCCTTGTAGGAACTGTGACTTGGCCCACTTTTCTCTACCTGTCAGAGCAGATAATAAATAATCTTGGTTCTCCCACCTCTTTTCCTGATGGACACTGGGTGGGAAAACATGTGAGTGGGGGCATTTCCCACAGTCTACCTGTGGTTACTGGGGCCACGTCACACCAGTACAGATGGTATGCTTCCAGCACAGCTTCCACCACAGAAGGCTGCTGGTGCTCTGGGCCACTGATAGGTCTGCTCCTGCTGTGGTCGCCTCCTTCTGACCGAGTCAGCCTGAAAACCTGTTCAGCTCAGTCCAGGGAAAGGGGACCAAATCGCACCAGCAGGATTTCCCAGGGTGGGGGCCCCATCGCCATTGCCATCTGACCCTTGGCAAAAATAATTGATAACTTCTATTTTCTTGGTTATAGTGTGCCCAACTATTAAGACAGGACAACTCCAATAGGATAGAAAGGGCCACCACAAGAATAGTAGATAGTTTATCCAGAATGAGTTTTGGTTCTACTGTATTCTCGTTAACTGAGGATTACAATACACAGTAGACACAAATGTGAGGTTATCAAAGTATATTGAAATATGCTCATCACACAAATTCTGCCAGGCTATATAGAAAACTATTAATATCTTTGGTGGTCCAGATGGCATTTCAGATTCTTGCAGTCCATCAGAATCATTAAAATGAGCACAAATTATTTTGAAATAGCAATGATGGGAGTGTCTGATTTCATAATTTCTTGCTGCTTGAATTTCAGTAAGGGTGCTTTCTACATTTATTTGCATGTGGAATAAACCCTGGTTTATCCAGAATCTAAACATATTCATTTATGCAACTTGAAAAAGCACAATCACTGGACTGGAGCCCAACACAGCCACCTGAAAAGTTACTTTCAGATGCATATGGTCAGAGCTGGAAGAATCCAGTTTGGAGAAAGACAAGAGGTAGGATTTGCTTCCTGCCTGAGGCAGGAGAGCGCCATGGTGAAGAGCATGGGCTCACATCTGCTTCTGCCATGCATGTATCATGTGACCTTAGAAATAATAGTTAACCTTTCCTGTGCCTCAGTTTCCTTATCTATAAAATGGGATGATGATAATAATGCCAACCCCAGGGGATTGCTGGTCAGATTCAGTGGTACAAAGTATATAATTCACCCTCTGCTTCTCCTTGTTTCAGACCCTCAAGTGAAGTGCCTTCCCCCCTTCCTTGAATAGTTTAGTCCCTGGCTTATAGTTGTCAATCTCTTCAACACTATTCCTATCACAATTCTACATGGTTTGGGTATTCACATAGAATTGATCTTCCTTGTACCATCCTGGGATGACCTTGAAATTCCTAGACCTTCTCCTTGGGCCCATTGAATCCCTTTTCTTGTTTGGTTTTTAAAACACAAGCCTCCTCTGGTTCTCTTCTTAACTTGCTGGCTTCTCCTTTTCAGTCTTCTTTGTTAGATCTCCTTTATCTTTCTCTCTTTTGGGATACCTGACCCCTCAATCCTTGGGCCCCTTCACCCTTCTCTATTCATTTCCTTGATAATTTCATCTGGTGTCATTATTTTATTTTATTTTAATTTTAGAGACAGAGTCTCACTTAGTCACCCTCAGTAGAGTGCTGTGGCATCATAGCGCACAGCAACCTTAAACCCCTCAAACCCCCTCAAGTGATTCTCTTACCTTTCTCCCAAGTAGCTGGGACTATAGGCACCCGCCATAACACCCAGCTATTTTTTAGAGATGGAGTCTTGCTCTTGCTCAGGGTGGTCTCGAACTCCTGAGGTCAAGCAATCTACCTGCCTCAGCCTTCCAGAGTTCTAGGGTTACAGGTGTGACCTGTAACCTGCACCTGACCCCTCCTATTATGATTTTAAATACTTATCCATATGCTGGTGTCTTCCAGACTTCATGTCTGGTTTAAATCTTTCCCTTGAACTCAGACTCACATATCCAGCTGCCTATTATATGTTTCCACTTGGATATGGAACAATGATACCCAAATTAACAGGTCCAGAATGGAATTCCTGGCTTTTCCCCCCAGCTGGATCCACCTGCAGTCTTTTCTATTTCAATAAATAGTAACTTTTTCCTTCTAGTTGTTCAGGCCCCAAACCATGGGACAGTTCTCTCCAACTCCTAGACCCTTGTCTAGGAGTCTCTTTCGCTTATCCACTCCTCTCTTTGGGAATTTCTACAGTGAATTTCAAGTCATGGTTCTGACATTACAATTCCAGGAAATCTCCGCTGGAGACTGGATTATGGGTCCCTCCGGTGAGCTTCAATGTATGCAGAATTGAGAGATGTGTACACACCTCTCTGGCAGCTATAACTCTGTACTGAAATTTCTGGCTAACTTGTCTATCTCACCTACTAGGTTCTAAAATATTGGAAGGGTGGGGATTACTCAATCATTGTTAGGCCTCCAGTGCCTAGCACAAGGCCTGGCATGTAGTGAGCGCTCCACATGCATTGGTGGAATGCAGGCAGAAACCTGGGTCATTGTCCCCTCCCCTCTCTCTGCATTCAGTGTGTATCCAAGTTCTTTCTCAAAAATGCGTCCTGCATTCTGTCCATCACTAAGACCCTAATGACCTCAGTTAGAGCTGTCTTCAGGTCCTACTGACCTCATTGCTTGTCCTCTGGTCACAGCAATAGATAAAGCCTGCCATACATAAACTCTTCCCTGACCTCGTTTCTCTCTCAGCCCAGGAAGCTGCCAGAAAGCAAGGACCGTGTGTAGTTATTCATTCATTCGTGGATCTCTAGTATTTTACAAGTTGAGTGACAGCAGAGCAAATATGATTTCTAGATTACTCCTTTTCCTAAAAACCTCTATTTGCTCCCAGTTGCTTGTAGGATAAAATAGAAATTTCTTATCAGGGCCCCAAGGGCCTGCCAGAGTCTGGTCTCCCCAAGCTTTCCCCACCACCTCCTGCTCCCTCCCACCATGCCACTGTCCCCAGAGGCACAGCCTCACTCTGCATGCTGGAACAATGCCATGTGTATCCCTTGCCTGCTCTTATCCTCTTCTTGTTCAAGACCTAGTTCAACGGCCCCTTTCTCTATGAAGCTTTGCTCAGTGCTTCTCCTGACAGTTAATTCTCCTTTCCTGTCTGTGACATTTATTATCTGTGTGAAATGATCTATTTACAGGTTATACTCCCCTTCCTGGACAAGATAAGTGGCAAGGCCAGGGAGATGCAGGGAGAGAATATCATTCATGGTGGCCCCATGGCTTAGGTTAATACCTATAACATAGAGGGCACCCTAGTGAGGGCCCCTGATTGACTAATTTGTGTTTTATGGGATTAATAGTGTGGTACTAGGCAGGAATGGGCAGGCACATCCACAAAAGAGAATAAAAGCTCCAAAAGAGATTCGTATAAATCTGGGACTTATGTGTGGTAAAAATAGCTTCACTAACCAGAGGACAAAGGAAGTCTAATTCAGTCAGAGAGGCTGGGAAAATTAGATATTTTTGAAAAGAACCAAGTAAAACTTAATCTCATAGCGTACGATTAATTAAACCACGGGTATATCAAATTATTAAAATGAAAGCATCAGACCCAAAGAAAATGGAACATAAATATCTCATTGACATAAGGTGGGAGACTTTCTAAATCACAGCACAATAGAATAAATCTCAGAGGAAAATAACTCTGATGACCTATCAATTTTAAAATACCTTATGCATTAAAAAAAGGCAAGTGACAATCTAAGAAATCTAAGAGTTACTGCTGCAAGTAAAGCATTAATATCTTTCAAATAGTGAGTGATAAAAAAGCTGATAAAAAAAAAAAGACTGCTCCAGAATACAGCAAAGGATATGTACACAAACTTTTAAAAAGGATATACAAATATTAGGAAACTTATGAAATAATAAACTTTCACTTAGTCATCAAATAAATGTAAATTGAAACACATTTGCCTATCCAATTAAATTTTTTTTTTTTTGTGCAATTTTTGGCCCGGGCTGGGTTTGAACCCACCACCTCCAATATTTGGGGCCAGCGCCTTACTCCTTTGAGCCACAGGTGCCGCCCAATTAAAGATTTTTTTTGAATGCCAAGAGGTAGTCATTCTTATATACTGCTAAGTGCCACTAGGCACCACATTTCTAGAAAACAACGTAGGAGCATATATACATTAAGAGCCAAATACAGTCATTGCTTTGTAATTTTGAAGTCAGTTTTAGACAAATGAAAAAACCAGATTAGACAAATGAAAAAACCAGACAATGATTTTGAAAAGGCCCAATACAACGTTATTCATAATAGGAAGTGATAATGGCAACATGAGTACTACAGATGAGGAGAATAAGAGTAAATAGCTAATAGACAACAGACTAGAGGGCAGCCAGTACCCAGATGTTGGTGAAAAGTTTTAAATGGGCTCGGTGCCTGTGGCTTAATTGGCTAAGGCACCAGCCATGTACACCTAAGGTGGCGGGTTCGAATCCCCAGCCCGGGCCCGCCAAACAACAATGATGGCTGCAACCAAAAAATGGCCGGGCGTTGTGGCAGGCACCTGTGGTCCCAGCTACTTGGGAGACGGAGGCAGGAGACTCGCTTG
>CAUYQV010081211.1:0-15982 GCA_963574575.1 Galagoides demidoff
AAAAAAAAAAAAAAAGATTGATCCAGGAGCCATTTTTACTTAAGTATTGGGTATGGTATGAGTTCCAGCTTGATCCTTTTGCTAATGGATATCCAGTTGTCTCAGCACCATTTTTCTGAGTACATGTCGTGAGGTCTTCAGTTTTTAATGTTGTCACTAACATATTCCATGCTGCCACCTCTCCTGAGTTTGGCTAAAACCCATGAGACCACAGTGGCAATTCTAGAGTGGGTGCCATGAAATGTGGTAAGAACATCAGCCCTACCCATATGGTGATAGTGGAGGATATCTTGGACTATCTCCATTTCTAAGTTTTCCTATTTTGTAACATGAGCTGAAGAGGATTTGTTTTCTCAACCATGTGGAATTATTTTAGTGAATATATAAAATAATATGTGAGGAAACATCTAAACTTATGAAGCCATTGACAAATCTGAGGTATTGCCAGCATTGAGAAAGTTTTTTTTTTTTTTTTTAAAGACAGAGCCTCAAGCTGTCCCCCTGGGTAGAGTGCCATGGCATCACAGCTCATAACAACCTCCAACTCCTGGGCTCAAGCGAGTGTCCTGCCTCAGCCTCCCAAGTAGCTGGGACTACAGGCGCCCGCCACAATGCCTGGCTATTTTTTTTTTTTTGGTTGCAGCCATCATTGTTGTTTGGAGGGCCTGGGCTGGATTCGAACCCACCACCTTAGGTGTATGTGGCTGGTGCCTTAGCCGCTTGAGCCACAGGCGCTGAGCCTGAGAAATAGTTTTGAACATAGGCTATGATTTAGTGTTGGATCCATTTCTCTGTCAAAATTGTGAGTTACTTTGTGATAGGAAAAGTATCCTGGTTGCTATTGTAACATGGGGTTCAATTTAATCCTATTAGATTTTTAGGATACCAAAAAAAAAAGGATAGCATCTACTTTGTTGAGCAAATAAGTTTTGAAAAAGCTGATAATCACAATCATCACCCCAAAATATAGATTCCCAGAAATCTGTAGGCCCAGAATTTTTCCTAGATCTTTCAGAGAATAGAGAATTGACTTTTCTTTGAAACCAGGAAACTTGAATCTTTTTTCCGACTTTGATGAAGTTCCAAATTTTTTAACTTTAGTATTCTTATATTTCAAAACTTGTTTTATAAAAACAAGTTGAATGCTAGCTTGTATTTCCAAAATTATTCTACTACAAAGATGTTTCCCATAGTTTCACTGTTTCATATGTTACCTGAAAAGAATTTATTAATTCATATCTGATGGAGTTTATTGGCTACTTGTAGTATGTTTAGGGGTTTCCAGTTCCCAGGTTTGGTTTGGAAGCTAGTAGCTCCTGGTTATGATTTTAGCTTTCACTTTGGATTTACATATTTTGATTCAAGCAAGAATCACTGTGGCTGATACATGTGTTTTGAGTAGGGCCAATCTAAGGATGCAGGCAACAACCCAAACCCTTCTTTCCTGAACCTACACTTCCATTCTTGTGTCACTGGCCTTCTTGATCTCTAAGCTAAAGGCAAGAGTGGGATAGAGAGAATTAGGAATGATGCCCAGTGGTGGGTAACTATTATATCCTACCATTAGACCACACTGGGAATGTGGGGCACTTGTGCTTTACAGCCTTTGACATCTAAGGAAAAAATATAGTTTAAATTGTGCCTTACTCTGTGCCAGCCACCTCACTGCTACCTGTTTTCCTCATCTCAAGTATACGTATATTCATAAGCAAATAGCACATCAGCCCCCCATGATGAGAAACTCATTTGCTCTTCTCACGTTTGGCCTCATGCATGTGCTCAGCATGTACCATCGCTACACCTAGAGTCATGATTTCCTTTGTCATCTTCTCCCTATCAGCCTTTTCTGTAGGGAGTTGCTGACCCACTTTCTCCTATTCCTAGAGTAATTTTGCTGCTTCTCTTTGACAGGCTATGACCTTCTGATCGTTTATAATCTGATGAAAGAGACATTAGAAAGTTGAATAATGAAGTGAATGTAGAAGAAAAACGATCATATCTGGCCCTCCTACCCTGAGATCGAATTCAGTACTGAGGGCCACTCTGCTGCATTAGCACTCAGCTATTCACTACCAATAATTAGTTACAGTCTCTTGTAAGGTGCCACTGGGTGCACAGTTAACCTTCCTTTTCTAGAAATTAAGTTACAGGTAATTATCCCTCAGATTAGTTAAATGATTACATAAACAGATTAATTATTTTCTCCAGACCACTTGATTTGCAATACCCAGTAAAAACTCCCCTTGCTAAGTTTTATGATGCAATAGTGTTACTGTATTTCACAAAAGGGGTGGGGAAAATGGATAATTTTTTTATTCTGAAATATGTATAAATATTAAAGGGATTTAGTTCTATACACTCACTAGAAATAGGACTAGGTGTCTGTGAAAGGTTCTTTAGAAATCTGTAAATGCTTTCTTTTTTTTTATGATCTCAACAAAGTCATTTAATGTCTAAACAAATTCGATATCTCAACATGTTTTCAAACAGAATTGGGGGGAAAAAGAATGAAAAGAGTTTTAAAACAGCCCCCAAAACAATCACAAAATATACTTTTAAATATTACTTTTAAGCGTAAACCTACTGAGATAACAACCATATAAGTATTCTAGTAAGACTTGCTCTTCTGAATGATGTACCATCTTTAAGTAGTAGAAGATTAATATATCTTGCTTAAAGATGCTAACTAATCACATTTTTTAAAAACATCAACATCTCAAAATAAAGCTTATTGATATGATGTCACCTGAATATAGACTGAAATACCCTCCAACATTAATTCCTAGCATCTCAAATAATGGTCTATAGCAGGAGTTCTCAAACTTTTTAAATGGGGCCATTTCACTGTCCCTCAGACCAGTGGAGGGCCAGACAGAGAACCCCAGGACCAGTTGGCTGCTAAGCAGGAGAGGCATTGGTGGCAAAAACACCTGGTAGAAGGGATAAATGTCCTAGATGGGCTGCATGTGGCCTGGGGGCCATAGTGGATGCCTGGCCTATTGTAAATGCTTTCTAAGTATTATTTCTAAAAACATCTTTTAATTTGACGTGTATTCAACTGCAAAATGAGATATTCCATGCAAAGCATAAACATCATTAGATTTTAGATACATGTGGGCTTAAAATCAGTAGAAATAGCTTATGGAACTCTTAGGAGGGAACATCTATGAAGAAAATAAACCTGGCCAGTGCTCACAGGTGAAAGAGGAGTAATATGCATTTTGGAAGTCCTCATCTCCTCATTTTACAGTGCTTTATTGAAATAAGGTAGCCATCTATAGAATAGAATCTTCTGATTCCTCTCATGAAAATGATGCATTAAGTTGATAGATTGCTTTCTATTCATCTACAGATGAGAACACTAAAGTGACAGGCTAACCTCAACATGATGAGAGACAGAAAATTTCATTTCAGCATGTTAAGAAATGAAGGGTGCTATGCTACATAATTTCAGAGGCAACTATTCATTTTGAATTCCATGAAAATGGTGACCCCTCTGAGTTTTGCAACCCAGCAGCCTGCTTTCAGACAGGCCTGCCATTATTGCAATTTCAAAATTGTACCACAAAACTGTGACTCCTTTAGTTTAAGATGCTGAACTGTGTGGCTTAAGCGGCTAAGGCACCAGCCACATACACCTGAGCTGGTGGTTTGAATCCAGCCCAAGGCCTGCCAAACAACAATGATGGCTGCAACCAAAAAATATCTGGGCATTGTGGCAGGCACCTGTAGTCCCCAGCTACTTGGGAGGTGGAGGGAGGAGAATCGCTTGAGCCCAGGAGTTGGAGGTTGCTGTGAGCTGTGATGCCAGGGCACTCTATCCAGGGGGACAGCTTGAGGCTCTGTCTCAAAAAAAAAAAAAATGCTGAACCTTGCTTTCCTCGAAACCACTACCAAAGAGACTGAGGCTTAAAAGACAAATATCTGCTTTATAAGTTTGCCTAGAATTGGTCCTCATGGCAAAAGTCATAATGTGTCACTCCATGGTGATTTAAATTAAATCGACCTTGAGAAAAGTTGAGCTCTTGTCCTATATGATGATGTTGTTGACACTGTTTAAACTTCAAAGCACTTTTCTCTGTTACTGAGAAAATGCAATTTTGAGGCTGCATCCAAATTCAAAGGGGCTAATGGTATCACATCCCACCTTACTCAACTCCTCCAGTGTTTTTTTTAAATTCCAATTTGCCCAGGGTTAAAGCAAATGAAACATAACAGCTTTATATAGGCTGATATTTGGCCAGTAAGACAAGGGTACAGGGAAAAAACCCTATGCACGGGGGCTCTACACCCTGCCATGCACTGCTGACCAGGTGCGAAGAGAAATATGAGTATCTGAGGGTGCTTTGGCTTTTATTGCCAAAGCAGCTGTGATGAACATTCCAGACCCTGGGGCAGAAGTTAGAGCTGCCAGAGGAACAATGAAAGGGATACTAATACTTCAGTCTGTATATAAAACTGAGCCAAGGAGAACTGAGTAAGAGCAGACAGTATTACTGTAATTCATCTAACATGTTTATATGTAATCTTCACCTTGAAGCTCTTAAACCAAAGTCAAATATTTGTGGACCTAGCTCAAGTGAATGAGAGAGAGCGTGAGCGCACATATAGGCAATGAAATCTCTTCATAAAGTAACGGTAGTGAGACCTAGGAAGGTTGAGAACCACTGGGCTAGATTCTACATATAATTTACATAGAATCTGGCCTAGTGGTTCTCAACCTTCCTAGTGCTGCAACCCTTTAATACAGTTCCTCATGTGGTGGTGACCCCCAACTGTAAAATTATTTTCATTGCTACTTCATAACTGTAATTTTGCTGTTATAAATCGTAATGTAAATATGATATGTAGGATGTATTTTCATTGTTACAAACTCCCCCCAAAGGGGTCATGACCCACGTGAGAACCGCTGATCTAACCTTTAGCCTTTCTACATGGTGGAAAATTATTTGCCCCAGAGATCAGTTCTACATAGTAACTATCTAGACAGAATTTTTCTATGGGATAAAAATAAATCCTCCCAGGAATCTCATGCTATATCTTCTTTTCTTGAGGTGTGTAAGATTATGAAGTTTGAATGTTGGATAAGGTAGTGAGACACCATTAAAAATGGCAACACACTGCGGTGAACAAGCAATAAAATTCTTCTTATAAATGAAATACAACTCTAACAAGGCCATAAAATTGCCCAGGAAAAACGCCACTACTAACGTCAAAAAGCTTGAAACTTCGCACAAAGGAGTTTTAGTCCCAAGAGTAGCATATACAACATGGCCATTTAAGATGTTGATTGTGCTGTTAGTTTTTCAGTAAAGCAAAATCTTTACATAAGGTAAAATAATTTAGAGGGAGCACAGGCTAGAAGAGGAAGTCTTCCTGGGATTGAAGTGGCAGGTCTTTATTAATTACTACAGTGGTGAGACCTAGGAAGGTTGAGAACCACTAGGCTAGATTCTACATATAATCTACCCCAGTGGTTCTCAACCTTCCTAGTGCTGTGACCTTTTAATACAGTTCCTCATGTTGTGGTGACCCCCAACTATAAAATTATTTTCGTTGCTACTTCCTAATTTTGCTACTGTTATAAATCATAATGTAAATATCTGATATGCAGTTGTAGGTTCATGGGTGTTTACCTAAACTATCCATGTCTAAAGCAAAATAACAATTCTTACCTAGAAGACCAGGTGTGATGCTGCTAAAACAGTGAACTAGCCAGCCTCAAATGCCACTAGTGCCAAAGTTGAGAAACCCTGGGTAGACTGTAGTGAGAAACTAAAAGGGTTAATACACAAAAAACCATTGAAAATTGCCTGGCACACAGTAATTACTACATAAATGTTAAATATTACTATTACTAATAAGCTCTGTTTATCTAGAATGTCCACAGAGAATTTAACTATAGGTTCTAGGAACAGTCAGCCTGTGCCAATTACCTAGGGACTTTGCAGTATGACTCAATTTTTATCTACTTACATCTTTCATTAAAACAATGGCTTTGAAAGCTGTAAACATGAGGACTAACTGAAGAATTTTTGAAGCTACTTAAAAACTCTAAGTTGATTCCTTAAAGACTGCTTCCTGCTGCAAATGGATAGAGGGAGAAGATGGCCAGAGGGGATTCTTCCATGGCTTAGAGCAGGCATTTACTGAACGTTTTCATTTTGTGGGGCATGTAGTTTCTATTGCTCTGGTGTAGTGTGAAAGCAGCCATAGATGATATAATATGTAAGCAAGTGGATGTGGTTGTGTACTAATAAAATTTTATTTCCAAAAGCAGGTGAGGAGGTGAATTTGGCCTAAGTTTGCTAGCCTCTAGCATAATGGGGAGATCATGGACTTCAGAGTCAAAATGCTGCAGTATTGAATTTCTGGGAGGATGTTTCCTCATTCACATACTTTTGGTGGAAATATCTGTAAACAGTCTGGCACATAGTAGGTGCTTGATAAATATTAGTTTTCTTCCTTTAAGGCATTAACAGTAGCAATCACTAGATTAACAGAATTTCAAGCTGAAAATAACTATTGACTTGCAGTATGGTTTTTACTGTCCCCCACGCAGTATAGTTTTTACTGTCCCCCACGATGTCCTGCTGACTTCTGCTACAGTTAAAATACTGTTCCTCCTGTAATGTTTTTCCTAGGCTATACTCAAATGACTTCAATTGTACATTCTTGGCATTAACACCATAGACTTTTCTTTTTGTGTTTAATTGTAACTTTGTTGAAAGCAGTTCCAAAATGAAGAAGCAGAATGGAAGGTGTTGCTCATAATTCATTCAAAAACAATAAACTCCTCCCTTCCTTTCTCTTATTCATTACAGACTTTATAAAGCAAGTGTTCTACACCCTTCCGTTTGGGCTGGTGCACAGAATAAAAAAAAAATCTACTAACCTGTCATGGGCTTGTTTATATCAGCCTTTTCCACATAATTTTTGGAAAGTGGTAACTTTTTAGTAGTCATTTTCAATAAACGTATCTGGCAAAACATCAGCCTTTTGACATTGTGCTCAGAAGGTTAAAAAATAACCTACTGAAGGTGACCATTAATTTAGTGTCAGGGATGAGAGAAGTGATGCTTATTTCTAATGGAAAGAGGAAACGTCTATTCCATGAGCCACATTAATCACTTTCAGTCTTACCAAGTAAGTTGGTGTGCTATGATTCCTAAGTAGTAATGTACTGGAAAAATACAAAGTTAGACCCCTGTTCAGGCTTGAGTTACTCAAGTATAGAAGCTACCTGCTCCTTTTGCAAAGTTCTGGAGAATGCGGATTAGATTCCTGCTCTTTGGTATTCCGTACTGTGAGTGAAATACACTTAGTATGCCTACTTTCTTAAGAATTCTGATCATGAAAGGATGCTGGATATTAAACTAATAGAGGCCATCTACAGCAACCCCCCAGCCAATATCATATTGAATCAAATTCTCATGCTTCGCTGATGTTACGATCCTATACCTGGATAATCCCAGGGACTCAACTTCAAAACTCTCAGAAGTGATCAAGGAATACAGCAGCGTCTCAGGATACAAAATCGATACTTACAAGTCAGTAGCTTTTATGTACTTCAACAATAGTCAAGCTGAAAAAACAATCAAGGACTCTATTCCTTTTACAATAGTGCCAAATAAGATGAATTATCTGGGAATTTGCCTAACAAAGATGTGAAAGATCTCTATAAGGAGAACTATGAAACTCTGAGAAAAAAATAGCTGAAGATGTTAACAAATGGAAAAACATACCATGTTCGTGGTTGGGAAGAATCAACATTGTTGAAATGTCCATACTACCTAAGCAATCTACAGATTTAAGGCAATCCCTATTAAAGCACCACTGTCATACTTCAAACAACTTGAAAAAATAGTACTTTGTTTTATGTGGAATCAGAAAAAAACTCAAATAGCAAATACATTACTCAGAAATAAGAACAAATCAGTAGGTATCACATTACCAGACTTCAGGCTATACTATAAATCTATAGTGATCAAAACAGCACGGTACTGGCACAAAAACAGAGCAGTAGATTTATGGCATGGAATAGAGAACCAAGAGATGAACCCAGCTGCTTATCATCACTTGATCTTCAACAAGCCTATCAAAAACATTTAGTGCGGAGAAAGACTCCCTATTTAACAAATGGTGCTGGGTGAACTAGCTGGTGACCTGTAGAAGACTGAAACTGGACCCCCACCTTTCACCATTAACAAAAATTGATTCTCACTGGATAAAAAGATTTAAACTTAAGACATGAAAACATACTAGAAGAGAGTGCAGGAAAAACACTTGAAGAAATAGGCCTGGGAGAATATTTTATGAGTAGGACCCCCCAGGCAATTGAAGCAACAGCAAAAATCCATTACTGGGATATGATCAAACTAAAAAGCTTTTGCACAGCCAAGAGCACTGTAAGTAAAGCAAACAGGCAACCTTCAGAATGGGAGAAGATTTTTGCAGGTTATACTTCTAATAAAGGTCTAATAACTAGAATCTACAGAGAACTCAAACTAATCAATAAGAAAAGAATAAATAACCCCACTTTTATGTGGGCAAGAGACTTGAACAGAAACTTCTCTGATGAAGCAGGCGCATGGCCTACAAACACATGAAAAAATGCTCATCATCCTTAATCATTTTAGAAATGTAAATCAAAACCACTTTGTCATTTCATCTAACTCCAGTAAGATTAGCCCACATCACAAAATCCCAAAACTACAGATGTTGGCCTGGATGAGGAGAGAAGGGAATGCTTCTACACTGCTGGTGGTAATGCAAGCTAATATGACCTTTTTGGAGAACACTTAAGGAACTAGAAATAAACCTACCATTCAATCCTTCAATTCCTCTACTAGATATATACCCAGATGATCAAAAATTATTTTACAACAAAGACATTTGCACCAGAATGTTTCTTGCAGCCCAATTCATAATAGCGAAGACATGGAAACAGCCCAAGTGCCCACTGACCCATGAAGGTATTAACAAATTGTGGTATATGTACACTATGGAATACTATGCAGCCATAAAAAAGATGGAGACTTCACACCTTTTATGTTTACCTGGTTGGATCTGGAACATATTCTTCTTAGTAAAGTATCTCAAGAATGGGAAAAAAAGTACCCAGTGTACTCAATATTACTATGAAATCAATATATGACCACCTACACACCCTTACGAATGGCAAAACATAACTATAGTACAGAAATTAGAAGAGAAGAAGAGAGAGAGAGGAGAGGGGAAGGGAGATATAGGAGGAGGGAGGGTTTTTGGGGGGACCTCAACTAATGTGTATGATGCAATGATACATTTCCAAACTATTAAGAAATGAGTATAATGTGATGGATGTGTTACTTAGTTCAATGTAAACATTTCATATTGTATATCAAAGCAACACCCTGAACCCCATAAATGCATCAATGTACAATGTTATGATTTAATAAAAAATAATTAATTTTAAAAAATAAAATAACATAGTGGTCTAATTCATATTACAGTACTATATTAAGATGCACTAACATTTAATGCTCTTTATATACCATTTAATATCCTTGGACTACATCCTGGCCTATATATGGAAAGTTGTCTTAAGGAAATAAAGCTTCATAATTCTTGTAATAATTAAACAACAGATAGAATGAGACAAAAACTATCACCTGCCTCTCTCCCTGGTGGGAGTTTTGTAGAGCATTCTTCACAGAAAGTTGTTTGTGGTGGTAATGGGTTCCATAGTCAGAGGTCAATGCCACTTACAAAGGAGGTAAGTGAAGACATACAGACCATATTCACAGTCAGCTCTAAAAGATGGCAGCTTGACAGAGATGGTGACAGATGACAATGGTCAAAAAATATCTCCCACAATTCACTTTTATTATTCATCAGGTTAGGAAAACTCTCAAAGGTCTCTTTTATCTAATTATTCATCTGCAAACCTCCATTAGTCTTTGGGAGAGAAACAGCAGAGGAAGTGAAATTGCAGGCTCTGAGGTGAGGCTGGCTGGACTGGAATCCTCACAAAGTGACATAACTCCTCTGAACCTCCTTTTCTTCATATGTAAAATTATTACCTACCTCAAAGTGTTCTTGTAAGATGAAATGTGCTTTTTCCCATGTGAAACATTTAGCACTGTGTCTGACCCATAGTTAAATATTCAACAAATGTTACTGTAGCAAAATATGAACACTGAGGTTCTTTTATTATGCAAATTTAATTATTCTGTTTTTATCATTCGCTTCTGCACTAGAAAAAAAGAATCAAATATTGCCATTTTTCTTCAACTCCTGGGAGGTTTTGTTATTAAGCCCTCCCTACTCTCAAGGAAAGGGAAACTGAGTTCTGTGTGCCACTGATTCCATTTCTGAAATTTGTAGGACATCAATGTCCACATTTAAAAGACAAAAAGAGTGTTATTTAGAGAAGAGAAATAGTCAGAAAAGCAGGAGTTGAGGATGAGTTTCCCAAGTTTAGAAAGAGACTCTTAAAAGTAGGAGGTGACTGTGAAGGAGAGGGTTTTGGTTGCCCTGCCTGTGCCCAAGTAGGCAGATACTATCTTCAAAGGGTAAAATAGGGTATGTCAAGGGAGAATGAAATGCATATGATGTTTCATATGAAATATGAAATTCTTCATGCTAAGGGATCTGGGCCTGTAAGCCTCAAGTTCCCCCTACAGATCAACAATGTTCAGTTCCATCAGCGACACCAAAGTGGCAGAAAGCTGCAGAGACAACAGATGTCTCAGCAGTAACTTCTGTGGATGCATAATAATTACTAGAAAAGCTCTAGCTTTGTGGCTCAACTGTAGTAGGGGAGAGCTCCCAGGGATAACCATGCTGTTAGCCAACAATCCACCAGCATAAGTCAGAGTTAAAACTAATGTTGACTTGACTGGGTGTGGTGGCATGTTCCCAGGACTTCAGGAGGATAGTTTGAGGCTAGCAGTTTGACACCAGTCTGGGCAAAAGACTAGCTGGGTGTGGTGGTGCATACCTATGGCCTTAACTACTCGGGGGGCTGATGTGAGAGATTCTCTTGAGTCCAGGAGGTTGAGGCTAAAGTGAGCAAAATTAGTACCAGCGTACCCCTGCCTGGGCAACAAAGTGAGAGACCCTGTCTCAATAAAATTTTAAAAAAAATGATATTGACTCATAAAAATACATAGAGGATTATTATTGGATATCTATCACATAGCATGAGACTCATTCCTTCTATGTTAGTTATAATTATTTTTATTCTGTACCACCACTTAGGATAGGCTATGGGTATACAAGAGCAAGGAACAGAGGGGTGGCACCTGTGGCTCAAGGAGTAGGGTGCCAGTCCCATATACCAGAGATGGCAGGTTCAAACCCGACCCAGACCAAAAACCTGAAAAAAAAAAAAAAAGAGTATGGAAGAGATACGGTCATTACTTCCAGAAGTCTATAGTCCAATAATGATATAAACACTTCTTTAAAGCAATTTTAATAAGGGGTGATAATCATTATAATGCAGGGACTATGAGACAAAAGTGGGTTCAAAGGAACAGATCTAAACCTAGAGTCCAGGGAAGGCCTCTCAGATGGAGTCAGGTTAAAGCTGAGACCCTGGGAGTGAGAAAGAGATAGATAAGTAAAGGCAAAGGGGAAGTGTTCTAGGCTAGGGAATCAGCATGCTCAAAGCTCCAGACATAAGAAGATAGAGCCTGATGATACAGTTAAGAAAACTCAACTTATATAGTTGGACTGGAGCACAGGAAAGAAGCAAAGAAATGACTTGGGATGATGACGAGGGAAGCAGAGGTCTGATCTTGGATAGTTCATAAATGAACAAAAGAGCAGCTCATAGTTGAGTCAATGCAGCTGCTTCTCATAGCCATAAACAATAAGCCAACTGCCCAACGGCCAATGCTGAACAGTATGGATTGGGAGGCTCTTAACTAAGACAGGTGTTTAAACTTTAATGAACCAAATAAAAGTACTCCCTGGTCATAAAACTTGAAAATTCTTAAGCTGAGGGAATGGCTTTACTTTTGCTCAACAGCTCAGAGTTGAGCTCAGTCAGTCCTGGCCTTCAGGTGGGAAAAAAAAAAAGTCTCAAGCCATGAGCCCCATCTCAAAGCATACATAGAAGCACCAAGGAAAAGCCCATCACACAATGCCAAGTACAAGATCATTCATACATTTATTCTGCAATGTGATTTTCAGCCCCACTACACTGTGCTGATGGCCGCCAGACCCCATGAGCAGGTGCAGATATATGAATGTTGAACACAACCCTGAATCCCATCTTGGCTACATCCTAGCTACGTGGCCCTGGATGAGTTGCTAGTGGCTTTGAACTTTACTTTCCTCACTAGGAAAACAGAGTGAATACTGTATTATAATATATATAATTTTTTTTAACAAGGCTCTATTAGTGACAGAAACCCTGTCTGTGCCAGTCAACTAGCACAACCAAAGAGGATGACATTAAGAATAAGCATGATGACACAGAAGGTCTTCCACGAGAATGGAAGCAGAAACTAGGAGGTGGCAGAAAGCCATGATGCTCTCATTGTTTATGTCTCTCTGCCTCTGCTTGATGTCTGTTTCCATATCCTCTGCTTTCCCAGCATGAAGACAATGAACAATAGCATGCAATAAACCACAAGTTTACATTACTTTAGTTACTAGCAGAGATTGACTCCTACGAATCTTAATTCCTAGCTCCTAGGAGCTTACCTAGTTGGCCCAGTTCTGCCCCAGGGGAGGCAGGTTGCAGAAACCAACCCGGGCAACAGGTGGGGAAAGGGGAATAGGGATTAAGGAGGAGTTTGGGGGTCAACAGACACCTCAAAAGGGAATTCTCTATGATGAAATGTCACAAAAGTTTGTGTTCAGGATTCATCTGCTACATGTAGATAGCTAGCACATAAATACTCAATATATTATCATCTCTGTACCCTCAAAAAGAATATAATAAATGCTCATTTCATCCAGATTGATCCTGACTGCTAAAATGAATCTATCTAAGTATGGTATTTGATACATGAATTTATCACCATGTAGGCATTTCTCAGATAAAGCTACACAGCAGGTAGGTTATATCCAGTAATTATATCTAGAAAAAATAAAATTAGCTTTCCTATTTTAAAAAAAGTTTATTTTAGAGAAAGTATCAGACAGGTGCAGGTTTTAAAAACCCCTAAGCAGTCCAGCAAATGTGCAAATAAAAGCAGAAAGATGGCTGACCTTCAGAAGTACAGTGAGAACATGGGGAAACCTGAGCTGCCAGCATGTTAGAAAGCTGTGGTTATCTTACACTTCTCTAATGTCACTAAAGGACCTTTGAGTCTGGTTCTCCAGTGTTCAATAACTGCCTGACTGCCACATGAGCACTGAACTTACTAAACACCTAGATACACAATGAATAACAACCTATATTTGGTCAGAGAAAGAACTGAATGCACAGTCTTAATCTATTAAAGTTCCTTTCAAGAGTTAAACCAAGCCATTAGCTCCTAGAAAGACACGTTGATTTACCTGAATGGAAGTCCTTTTCCATATATTTCCCTCAAAGGATCTTGTTACCAGAAACAATCAACTTGAAAGTCTTAACTGGTTGTGTAACCATCTCTTGCATATAGCGTTAGCAATTAGGTATAGTCTGGTTAAAGACAAGTAAATCACATTTATAGATTTGTGTATGTTGAACCATCCATCCCTCTCTAAAATAAATTCAACACAGTCATGGTGGATTATTTTTCAGATGTGCAGCTGAATTCAGTTGGTTAGAATTTGAGAATTTCTGCATCAATATTCATAACAGATATTGGTCTGTAAGTTTGTTGTTGTTCTGTAAATTCCTGGCCTTAGGTATCAAGGTGACAATGACTCTGTAGAATAAATTGGGAAGGATTCGTTTCCAATAACTTCTGTAGTATAGATATCAATTCCCCTTTGTAGGTCAGGAAAAATTCAGCTGGAAAATCATCTAGTCCTGGACTTTCATTCATTGAAAGCTTTTTTAAATTGCTCCATCAAATTTGTTCCTTGATATTGGTGTGTTTAGAAGTTCTATTTCCTTCTGAATGACCATAGGAAGTTTGTCTGTTTCCAAAAATTGTCCATTACCTTAACATTTTCCAGTTTATGTGCATAGAGATTTTAAAATAGTATTCAGAGACAGTGTTTTATATCTCTTTGGTATCAGTTGTAATATCTCCTTTTTCATTTCTGATTGAGCTTATTAGGGTCCTGTATTTTCTGGGTTTTTTTTTTTTTTTTTTTGGTTAATCTACAAGAGGTCTATTGATTTTGTTTTTCTTTTCAAAGAACCAATTTTTGTTTCATTAATCTTATGTATAATTCTTTTGTTATTGATTTCATTTATCCATCCTTCAGCAAAAAAGAAAAATTGAGAGGGTGGTGGAGAAAGGTGGGGAAGTGAAGACATCTCCTTACCAGGAACTTCCCATGAGACTGGGGAAAGAGGACTTCAACCACTTCTGGCTGGGGGATCCTTCCGATAAACATGACTCCAGGGGCACAGTAAAGCCATATGAGACTCCAGGAGCTAACAAGGAGTTCTGGAGCTGAGGATGCAAGGCTAGTTTAAAATATGCAAACCCATAAATGTTATTCACCATATCAATGGAAGCAAAAACAGAGGTTATATGATACTATCAATAGATGCAGAAAAAGTACTTGATAAAATTCAGCATCCTTGTCTAGTAAGAACACTTAACAGAATAGGCAGGGGTGGCATAAACTCACACCTAACAGTTACAGTGTACACTATTCAGTTGAGGGGCACACTTACAACTTTGACTCAGATTGTACAAAAGTAATTCATGCAACCAAAACAATTGTATCCCCATAATATTCTGATGTAAAAAACTTACAACAAAATTTAAGAAAAATAAAAACTAAAGTAAAATAAAAGAAAAAGTTCTGTAAACTCAGTTCTACCAATATCAGTACTGAACCTCTACAGTACTAGTTATAATTGAATTATAGAGTACGTTTATAAAAAATATAATTTTCAAAAACAATTGCTGAATGTCATACTATACATGTTATCAATCACATCCCCTGACTAAAGATGGGGTTTGGGGGTGAAATTTTTTTGTGAATACGGTAAATTTAATTATTTAATAATTGTCCAAGAATTTTTCTAAGTATTCTTCTAAGTGCTCTATCAAGATACATAGGTGACCAAAGCATGATTTCTCCTTTTGAAGAATTTATAAACTAGTTAAAGTAAAAAGATCTGATCATTCAGTAAACAACAGGTAGCTCAGCTAACAGATGAAGAAGACAGCTGTAATCAAGCAAATGTATCACAACAGAAATTCAGAAGTAGGGGGGAGGGAATGGGTTCTAATGCTTACAGGAGGCTTTATGCAACAGGTGCGGGTCTAGCAAGGTCTCAACGGATGGATAGGATTCAAATCACTGGAGAAGGAAAAGGAACTTGGGTGCTACACAAACAATCCCAAGTGTGGTCTGCCAGTGCACCTGCAAGGGATGCTGCACCACAGCTTCAAAGGCAGAGAAGGCTCCTGCAAGGCAGAACTCTACTCCTTAGGTGATGTCTGGAGACAGTTTGATTAAAAGCTACAACTGGAGACTGGGTTCTACTGGCATCTAGTGGGTACAGATCAGAGATGCTATTAAACATCTGACAACACACAGACCAGCTCCACCCCTGCAACAAAGAATTATGTAGCCCCAAATGTCGCTAAAGTTGAGAAGCCCTCTTATAAGAAGAGCTTTAGGCTCGGCGCCTGTGGCTCAATCGGCTAAGGTGCCAGTCACATACACCTAAGGTGGCGGGTTCGGATCCCCAGCCCGGGCACACCAAACAACAATGATGGCTGCAACCAAAAAAAATGGCCGGGCGTTGTGGCGGGCGCCTGTGATCCC
Organism: Galagoides demidoff; assembly: GCA_963574575.1. NCBI lineage: Eukaryota > Metazoa > Chordata > Mammalia > Primates > Galagidae > Galagoides > Galagoides demidoff. The sequence continues at coordinate 15,883 of CAUYQV010081211.1, forward strand.
AGCTACTTGGGAGGCAGAGGCAGGAGACTCGCTTGAGCCCAGGAGTTGGAGGTTGCTATGAGCTGTGATGCCATGGCACTCTACCCAGGGGGATAGCTTG
>CAUYQV010081215.1:0-14783 GCA_963574575.1 Galagoides demidoff
GCTGCAACCAAAAAATGGCTGGGCGTTGTGGCAGGCGCCTGTGGTCCCAGCTACTTGGGAGGAGGAGGCAGGAGACTCGCTTGAGCCCAGGAGTTGGAGGTTGCTATGAACTGTGATGCCATGGCACTCTACCCAGGGGGATAGCTTGAGGCTCCGTCTCAAAAAAAAAAAAAAAAAAAAAGTAGTCAAAGTAGTGAGGTGCTAGTGTGAAAAAAGATTATATAATAAGGAATCTGGAAGTTGGGCCAAATGGCTCACACATGAAGTCCCAGAGCTTTGAGAGAGTCCCAGGAAAGAAGGATCCCTTGAGGCCAGCCTGGACAGTTTAGCCAAGTCCCCATCTTTTTTTTTTTTTTCTTTTGAAACAGAGTCTCAAGCTGTCTTGCTGGGTAGAATGCTATAGTGTCACAGCTCACAACAACCTCAAATTCTTGGGCTTAAGTGATTCTCTTGCCTCCACGTACCAAGTAGCTGGGACTACAGGCACCCGCCACAATGCCTGGCTATTTTTTTGTTGTAGTTGGCATTGTTGTCTGGCAGGCCCAGGCTGGATTCAAACCCATCAGTTCTGGTGTATGTGGCTATTTCCCTAACCACTGAGCTATAGGCACCGAGTCAAGTCCTCATCTTTAAAAGAAATTTTTTTTTAAGTTAGCCAGCCATGGTGGGGCACACATGTAGTCCTAGATACTCAGAAGGCTGAGACAGGAGAACTGCTTGGGCCCAAGAGTTTGAGGTTACAGTGAACTATAATTGGACCACTGCACTCTCTGGGTGACAGAGAAAGACTGTCTCAAAAAACTAAGCACATAAAATGAATAAATAAATAAGATATCTGAATACAGAGAATATGGAAAAATGATGCAAGATATTTAGTAAAGTGTTATAACTTGGAAAACTGTCTTTAAAATATTATTAATTTTGTGGGGAAAATAGGAAATCAAAGGAATTGTGAAAATTAATAGAACTATGGCAATCGTTGGCAGAAGTTACTTAACCAAGGTTATTCAGGCAAGAACTTCATGCTTCCAAAGACATAAAGGATTATCATAATAAATATTGTCCAATTAAATTAAATAAAATGTAATCTAAAAGGTGAATATGCATGGTAAAAAGGTAAGGATACAAAATTTAATCTATAGTTCATAATTTTATACTAAACATTAAAAAGAAAAGAAAATATATCATCTATAGGTAATATTTTGGAAAAAAGTTTAGATTTATACCTCCAAGTGATTTTTAGCCAAACCTCTAGCAAGAGGTAAAAAAGTAGTAAAATAATGGGGGTGGGGAGCATCCTGTTCTCTGGTAATCAAGGAAATAGAGAATAAAGGTGCTTTTGAACACGTTCAAAGAACATATTAAAATTCCAAAACATTACAGAGGTAAAAGAAAAGAAAGCATCATCTATAGAAGAAAAGACAGAAAATATAAGGAGAAAAAGGGGCAAATCAGAAAGTATAGAAAATTCCAGAAATAAGAAAAAAATGAATCTATCATAAATTACATGTAAATTTACATGTAAATTATTATAAATCACCTTCTGTAGGAAATTACAAGTCTCTCAGACATGTCAGAAAACAAGGTGCAGCTAGCTGTATTCCATTTCTACAAAATAAACCCACAGCAAAAAGAAAATACAAAAATGGCTAAATAGAAACATGGTCAAAGATACAAGTTAATACTAGCAAAAGTAAAGCAATGATTGCAATATTAATTAATATCAGATTAATCTGAATTAATGGCAAACAATATGAATGGGGTCAAAGAAGGCAATTAGCACTAATGAAAGGTCCATTTCAAAATGAAGAAATAATATACAGTTTAATGAAATATACAAAGAAATAGACACTGACAATAGCACACAGTGTGGAAAAATCTTAGTACTATTTTGGTAAAATTATCAAAAAATGTTTTTAAGCAATGGGGTCTTACTCTGTCACCCAGGCTGGAGGGCAGTGGCATGATCATAGCTCCCTGCAGCCTCAAATTCCTGGGCTTAAGTGATCCTCCCACCTCAGCCTCCTGAGGAGCTATTAATAGGACCACAGGCATGAACCACCATAGGCAACTAACTTTTTAATTTTCTGCAGAGACAGGGTGTCACTTGTTGCCCAGGCTGGTCTCACACTCTAGAGCTCAACTGATCCTCCTACCTCAGCCTTCTGAGTTGCTGGAATTCTAGGAATGAACCACCATGACCAGCCAAACCACTAAAAACTTAACAAGCAATTGCTATTGATTATGGCCAAGATAGAGTGCTTGAGATACTTTGGAAACATGATTTTTTTCTTTACATGAATGAGAGTCCCTAAGGACTGCTCAAGTCAATTGAAGGGGTAGCCTAGAATGAGTGAAATCTTAGAGTTTTGAGAGAAACAGTGACAAGATGTTTTAAAAGTCCAAAGAATTATGTGAGATAATAATCATGCTGATCTAAAGCATAAGCTATGACCTGTAGAGTAATAACTCAATTGTGCAGGATTTTGTCTCCCAGCTCCCTCAGCAAGTCACTCATTGCTTCTAGAAACAAGATACATGGTAATATCAGTGAATTTCTGGGATACATTCCCTTTAACTTACTTCTTTCACCATTTCCTGGTCAGAAGAAATGCTGTATGGAATACTATGACAATGGATAGGCAGTCCATAAAGCCACAGAGAATAGTGCTGGCAGAGTGAGGTAAATCTGTGTCAGAAATTTTTATGTTTTATGTTTTTTATGTTTCCTTTATGTTTGAGGATAAACTGCTGTCCCCTCTATAATGGTGATAATGGATCACCATGGGAAATGGTACCCTATCAAGACCTTAACACTGGTCTTGCTTATTAGTGGGGTAGATAAACATCATGTCAACAACAAAATTGATGAAGGTAAATTCACAGCAAGTCCATGCATAACCTCCATTCCTGCCAACCCAGTCACTTTATGCATAAGTCCATCAAATGAGCCATTGAGGGGAAAGGCTACCTGATGCCCACAGCATGTATCACCTTGTCAACCTAATGACTGAGATCTTCTTCTATAGTAGGTATCATCTGATGGGACATAAATGTCTTCACCTCTTTGGCTATTTCATGAGGTCCATTTACATGTATTATATCACCAATTCTGTACTTTCACGTTCCATACCTGCTGATCCAACAGAGTTTATTTCCCATCATTTGAAATGAATATGTCTTACTAAGCATGAGGATACGTTCAACATCCTGTTTACCAAATCAAATTAGCAAAATATTACATGAGTAAAGCAGCATCATGTTCTATGATATATCAAGAAACCCGAGTTGCTCCATCCAATATGCTCATAGAACAAGAGAGATGACCACAGTACTAAGCCAAGACAGTGAAAGGATACTATTCTCCCTGCCAGGTGAATATGAGCTGCTGTTAATTGTAATTACTAATTAGAATTTTAAAAAATCCATTTGTAAGTCAATGGTCTTATACCCAATACCAGGAAATGTGTTAATTTTCTCCCATAAAATATCACATTTGGAATAGCAGCTGCAGAGATGCCACGGATAATTTCGGTAATAATGATCACGTCCAACAATTCTTCTAGGATTTGACTCTGGGACTAATTTTGGTACTGAGTACTAGACTGAGTCCTGACAATGAACAGAATTCATCTCAATTAAAGAATGATTTATAAATATATGAGAAGTATTAACGGATTTTAAGGTACCCAGAGATTAGCATTAATAGGCAGCCATTAGGCCTAAGAGATGAGGGTAAGAAATAGGGTTGGTGGAGCCCAGTGAGAAAAGAGTCACCAGCATGGACAGTCACAGCTATTACTAGTGATACAGCATTGAAGTAGGAAGGATAAGGGATAAATGTCCTGTCTCTCTCTCTCATCTCCCTTCTTATCAGTTAAACCCAGCCAGAAGTTAGGTAGCAAGGGTGTCTTGGTGATACAGTGGGAAGAGGTCAGGTTTTCAGCATAAACAGTGCGGATAAAGGTAAGTCATGAATATGAGTATTAGTAGACAAACTGACTCTGGTCACCACAAAAACACATGAAACAAAAAGGGCTTACATGGCCCTGCTTTCAGATAACAAGGACTAGCCTAGATGATCTGTCCAGAATATGTAGCATTTATAGCATGTAAATGTTTCTACAAACGGTTTTTGTAATGATTTGTAATGTACAATTCCTATTTGGTCAACCCAACCCAATACCTTTTGTGAGAATTCTGCCCTCCTTTACTAGTTCATCTATGTGGTCTGAAGATCTCAGTAAGTTAGTAAACAGTAAGGTAGAGAATAAAGCAGCTGTGTGGTGAGCACATGGGGAAAAACAGAATGAACTTGCGTTGAACATAAAGAATGAACGTGTACAGAACATATGGAAGGAACATATGCTTTAGTCTATGCCTGAAACACAGTATCATACTGCTCTTACATTCCTACCATGAGAGTCCCTAGAATCCTTTCCATTTTGCCTAAGTTTAATTAGAGTTTGGTTTCTGTTAACTTAAAATATAAAATAATAGACCATCATTATGAAAGCACAGTTGAAGTCAACCCAACTTTATACATTGGCATATTATGTCAGTCCAAACTTATATGAATGTTTCCTTTCCAAGTTTAGGTGATTCTTTTTTGAAAACTATGTGAAATTAAGGAAAATCAAAAGATAGGACATATATGCACATAATGGCTGAACAGAGGCAAGCCAAAGGAAAGGAAAGAAATTATGGGCCAGGTGAGGTACAGTTTTTTACTATAAAAGCAGAAAGCCTTATTACAGCTGTTAGGCAGTGCTAGGACTGCCACTGTGATACATACATGCAATTCTATATGGAAGGTAGATTTTTTAGATGGAAGTGTGTTTGACTGACACCAGTTTGATTTTGTCAATGTAGTCACATTTCAGAAATTACCAGGGGGCTTCTAATGTCTTGAATCTCTACAAAGACCAGTGGCTTTTTACAAGTGTTGTGTCTCTGTGTGTGTGTGTGTGTGTGTGTGTGTGTGTGTGTGTATTCATCACTGGTAGAACAGAAATTGAAGGGGGAAAAAGGTTGTTGAGAAAATGACTTACAACACAGTTTGAATTCACAAGCTTCCTTTCTTTAAAATTTCAAAGCATTAAAGGTGTATAAATGCTTTTGGTTACATGGGTCATTCCATAATGCTTCAGGCCCAGGTATAGGTGAGCCCATCACACAAATAGTGTTTACCCTTAGGAAGTTTTTGCCCCTCCTCTTCTCTTCTCTCCCCACTGGTTGGTTTCCATGGAATTTTACTTCCCTATGTGTGTATGTTTGCTCATTGGTTAGTTCTAATTTTTTTTTTTTTTGAGACAGAGTCTCAAGTAGGTAGAGTGCTGGGCCATCATGGCTCACAGCAACCTCCAACTCTTGGTCTCAAGCAATCCTCTTGCCTCAGTTTTTTTCTATTTTTACTAGAGATGGAGGTCTCACTCTTGCTCAGGCTGGTCTCGAACTCATGAGGTCAAGCAGTTCACCCACCTCGGCCTCCCAGAGTACTAGGATTACCACTGTGCCTGGCTGATTAGTTCTAATTTACTAGTGAGTACGTGTGATGTTGGTTTTCTTATTCTTGAGGTAGTTCACCGAGGAGAGTACAAAACTTATGGTAAAGAGCATGGAACTAAAAGTAGACCTACCATATGATTCAGAAATCCCCCTACTTGATATCTACCAAAGGAAAAGAAGACTCATCAAAAAGACACATGCATAAGCTTCCTTTTCTAAAATTACCAATCTCAGATTTCTGCACCAGGTTCTAAGCTTAAACATCTATTTACTAGAATAAATATCCTTAAGAAAATAACATTAATCTGGCTGGGTGCCTGTAGTTCAATAACTAGAGCACCAGCCACGTACCCCAGAGCTGGTGGGTTGGAATCCAGCCCGGGCCTGCCAAATAACAATGACAGCTACCACTAAAAAATAGCTGGAAATCATGGTGGGCGCCTGTAGTCTCAGCTACTCAGGAGGCCAAGGCAAGAGAATTGCTTAGGCCCAAAAGTTTGAGGTTGCTGTGAGCTGTGACATAGTAACACTCTATCTTAAAAAAAGAAAGAAAGTGGTGGTGGTGGACACTTGTAGTCTAGTTACTTGGGAGGCTAAGGAAGAAGGATTGCTAAAGTCCAAGAATTTGAGGTTACGATGAGCCATGGTGATGCTACTGCACTCTAGCCCAGGCAACAAAATGAGAGTTATCTCCAAAAAAAATGTTGTGTTAAATTAAGCGTAGTGAGCAATGGGGAAGCAGATTCAAGGAAGAAAGCGGGCATAAGGAAAAGAGCAATGTTTAGGATTTTCCATTAAAATAAAACTGCTTAATTGAGCAGTTGAAAAATTGCTTCATATACATTTCCTTTCTGATTCTTTTGTTTGTTTGCTTCCTTGTTTTTTTCAGAGACAGGGTTTCACTATGTCTCCCAGTCTGAAGTACAGTGGCCCAACCATAGCTCACTATAGCCTTGAACTCCTAAGCTCAAACGATCCTCCTGCCTCAGACCCCCAAATAGCTGGGACTACAGATGCACACCACCATGCCTGGCTTTTTTTTTTTTAAGAGATGGGAACCTCTCTATGTTGCCCAGGCTGTCTCAAACTTCTGGGCTCAAATAATCTTCCCACCTTGGCCCCTCAAAGTGGTAGGATTATAGGCATTAGCCACTGTCCCCAACCTGCTGTCTTAATTCTTATAACAATCTTTTAATTAATGTTCAGAGAGGTTAAGTGATTTGCCCAAGGTCATACAGCCTAGTGAATTGTAGAATCAGGTTACAAAAGGATAAAAAGAATTGATTAGAAAGAAGTAAAGAGCTGCTGCATTGCCGTACAGGCCACGTTCAGCTTCACATCTACAAATTTACAGTAGCACAAGTTTGCACAACTATGCCATTTTTCCCATCAAGAAGAAGAATGAAGACAGCTAATTACTGAATCTTCTCAAGATTGACTGAAGACAGATCTGGTGGTTGTGGTTAAAGCAAAGTGATGGCAAAAGAGTGAATTGAATGCAGCTAAGAGTCCTGTGGAAATGAATGTTAAATTAGGAAGAGGAGATAGTGCCATTAGTTGATTTCTGATTTATTATAAAAACTGGAGCTGGATTTTATACAACAGGATTCAATAAAGACAAAGGAGAGATGGAATGGAGGTCGAAAAGAGAAAAAGGTGAAACAAAGGTACATTTCAAAACTATTAAGAAATGAGTATATTTGTGATGGATGTGTTACTTAGTTCAATGTAAACATTTTATATTGTATATTGAAGCAGTACCCTGAACCCCATAAATGCATCAGTGTACAATGTTATGACTTAATAAAAAATAATTTAAAAAACCCTGAAAACCCAAATTAGATTTTTTTAATTTCAGATTAATATGAGGGTACAAATGTTTAGGTTACATTGTTTTTATTTCTAAGGTAAAGTTCAAGTTGTAGTTGAGCCCTTTATCCAGGGGGCGTGCTGAACACCCTCGCATTGTGCACATTAGGTGAGATCCCATCAATCACCCTCCCCTCTTCCTCCTCTCCCTCATCCCTCACTACACTATACTCATGTTTTTTCTTTCTTGTGGTTATGTAGTTGTTTATACATTGGTTTCATATTAGTATTGAGTACACTGGATACTTTTTACCCATTCTTGAGAAACTTTACTGAGAGGAATGTATTTTAATTCTATCCAGGTAAACACAAAAGATGTTAAGTCTCTATCTTCTCTTATGGCCAGATGGACCACCATGACATATATCACAGTTTATTAATCCATTTATGGATTGAGGAGCACTTGTGTTGTTTCCACATCTTGGAATTATGAATCAAGCTGCAATAAACATTCTAGTGGAAATGTCCTTGTGATAAAACAATTTTTGTTCTTCTGGGTAAATACCTAGTAATGGGATTGTGGAATCAAATGGAAGGTCGACTTTTAGTTCTTTGAGAATCCTCCATACTTCTTTCCATAGAGGTTATATTAATTTGCAGTCCCACCAAGAGTGCAAAAGTGTTCCCTTCTGTCCACATCCGCACCAACATCTGATTAGATTGCACATTTGCACCAAATTAGATTTTAAGTGTGGAATTATGCAAGTCAAGACAGCTGACTTGCATATCTTCCAATCCATCCCAAGTGATTAGACTAAAGAAAGCCTGGTAATCCCAATCGCACAACTAATGACTGAGTTAGGACTAGGCTTAATCTGTAAATCTTGATGTTCTAAGGGCAAGACTATGGAGCTTCTAAGAAAATTTTTCCTTACTATCAAAAGGAGGCAAGGAAAAAAACTCAGCTCCTATTCTTTATTTGGATGCTAGAGGGTCTTGGTATTTCACCTGAAACTATCAGAGCCATCTTGCTACCAACTTAAAGGTAAAGCCAATACAGAGAAGAGCACAGAGCCCAAGGGAATTATAGGAAAACAAAATCAGAGCCCTGACGGATATATCTGAAGCTGCTTTAGGTATGAATTTCTTATATTATGTGAGTTTTTAATGCCTTTGTCTTTTAAGGTAATATTAAACTGGGGGTTTCTGTTAGTTATATCCATTATGATTCAAGGATGATTTCAGATGATGACAGAATATTTTTACAAAGTTAACTAATATGAAGTGAAATCTGAAGATGACAAGCAGAAGATGAAAATGGGCTGATTCAAACAGGGGAAAGAGAACTTTGGATTGATAAGGTAAGAAGAATAGTCTAGAAACAGCAAAAGTCTCAGGTGCTAAAACACATTGTTACATATATACAAATAAAAATAATTTATTCAAATAATCAACTATTGAATGTCCATAAAATACTAGAATTATGCCTTCTGCTGAGGACACATGGTGAGCAAAAGGAGACACATTCTCTGCCTTTGAGCTTTGAGTCCCATGGAGGACACAGACATTAATCAAATAATTACACAAACAGATATAAAATTACACACATCACAAGTAAAATTACACTTGCTGCAAAAGAGAGGTTTGGATTTCTAGGTTGAGGTGGGAAAGGGCACCTACTAAAAATCATTCCTTCTCATTCCAAATGAATATAAATGCTACATTAAAAGTATATAGACAAACGTTTAAAAACATAGAAATTAAGAGAAAGAAATCTAAAGGTATGAGAAACAAAGAAGGAACCCAAAGCATTTAGTGGAATTTGAAATAGGAAGCCCATAGAGGACCTAGACGAGACACAGATCCTTGGGACTAGGATTTTAGTGCTCTTTGTTAAAGGAGGCTGAAACCATTAAGACTCAAACGCTGTGCTGAGTCAGAATTGGGTTCACTCAGTAAAACTGCACACTTAGTAAGTGTTGTTAGGGTATTAACTAGAACTAGAGGAGCTTCACATATTTGCCCAAGTTTATGAACAGAAGCTAGGTATTTGCCTCTAGCCTTGGACCAGAAACCTCTACCCATACCTCATATAATACAAGGTATAGATTGCATTACTTTAGTTGGCCAAAACTTCAGAGTGGGAAGAAGGAATGCAAAGGGTTTGAAAAAGCCATTATAGAGAATGGTTGAGTAACTTACAATTTTATAGCTGAACTGCTGTGACCTTTTGTGTGACTTCCTTCAACAGCATTTGGAATATGAGTAGACAGATGTAGAAGGAACAGATAAGTGAATTCCTTTGGAATCAGCGATTTGCCAGACCAAGGTGATGAATAAAACAGTGGTAAAAGAGAATTTTAACTACAGGAAGGAGTGTTTTTGAAATCCTGAGCTCCAGACTCTAAACTGGAGACAAAGAAGGAAATGAAGAAAAAAGATGTGAGAAGAGTTGTTAGATTACAAGTTAGGAGGGGGTTGAAGAAAATTCTAGTACAAGTGTTGAATAAGCAACTGTACAGGAAGGAGACTGTGGCCACAAATAACAACATATGAATTATTGATTTTTAAGCAGATCAACTGAAGTGCTAACGGGAGTGCATGCAGAAGCACAGAGGAGGATTGTGACTGATGAGGACATAAAGGAGCTCAGAATGGGTCATCTAGGCCATCATCCTCCACAGGTAATGTGAAAAATCTAAAGGAATTGAGATAGAAACAATTAGCCAGGTGTCAACGTTTTAGAATGAATCATAGAAGAAATGACTGGGAAATCTGGGATATGACAGCAAGAAATAGGGGGAAGGTGATAAAGCTTACTGGAATAACCTCCGTGGAGAAGGCTTTTACAAGACCACAGAGAAAATGAGGTGGCAATGGTGAGCTATAAAAGGACACCAGCCCTACCTTCTGGTCCTAAAGTAAATAAGAATTGTAAAGTAAACAGCCACAACCATTTAGGAGGTATTAGTTCTCAGGAAAGAGCACCCAAGGCAAGGAAGCAGAGAGACAGCACTCAGGCAAAAGGTTGAAGATGTGGGGAGGAGTGTCACCAGCTATAGACTTGTAGTTCTAAAGAGGACAACAAAGAGTTGGGAGGTAAGGAATGCATGTAGAGAGTGATTAGTTAGTCCGAGAGTAAGGAAGTAATAAGCATGATGGAGATGCCAGCCACTGCTGTTGTGACTGATGAAAAGGGAATAAGAAGTGCGGAAGATGTGGTGTCAGTAGTCTTTTTGAGGAAGGTAGTCATTGGTCCCAGTAGCCAGAAGACTTAACTTACTTGACCAATGGTGGATCCAGAATCTGTAGGCAAAACTATCTCCTAGATGATCTTCTATTCATTGAATGAATATTACATACCAAGTATTTATTTCATTTAAATCTTATAATAGCCTTATGAGTTAATGTCATTATTCTAGTTTTGCAAATGAGGAAACTGAAGTTTAGAGAAACTAAGGTTGCTAAGCCAGAATCTAAGTTTAAAAGAGGTTGCCATCAGTGATCATGAACTATATATAATGTCTATGGAAGTTTTGTTTGGCCTACATGTTTTCAAAGGAAATACATGTGACTGGACAGTTAGAGGGGTTTTAACTGGACTACGTTACTGGTTTTTAATGTTACTGGATTCCTCCTCCGGGCATCTAAATCTGCCAGCTTCACTTATACTAGACATATCTAATGCCATATTTTACATACTCCAAATAAATCATTTAACAAGAAAAGTCAGGTTCCATTTCTGGCTGTGATTGTGTAACCACCCTTAACAACTCTAAAACTGGGCAAAATAAATAAGGCAAATGCTTTTGGTTATTGGACCACAAGTAATGCAGGGCCATGATCATTAAGAGAAGGAAATGCATAAAATGAATTCACATCTTCCCTAGATTGTTACCTGGGGGGAAATTTCCAGATGACTGAGTAGGAAGTGAAGCCCAAGCAAAGTATGGCAGCCTCTCTGAGCTTATGAGGCAGGAGTCAGAGCTCAGAACTGCTGAAGCAGCTGGAGTTGGTATATCCTCATTTGTGAGAAGCAGTAACTGCACAAAGGAAAGGTCTGCACGTATACACACAGAGTGAGCCTTCACAGAGTGAAGCAGCTGGAGTTGGTATATCCTCATTTGTGAGAAGCAGTAACTGCACAAAGGAAAGGTCTGCTGTATATACACAGAGTGAGCCTCCACAAGGTCCAGCAAAGAGTAGCTGATACAGGACTGAGAGCCGATTGGAGATAAGAGAGGTCACACAGATATAAGAGATGTTGGGTTTTTCTTGATGGCTAAAAAGTGGCTACTACCCAAAGTCCATCAACTGTCCCTTCCTCATGTATGTTTGGGCACCTTCCCAAGTACTTCTGATCCTGTCAAGGAGATCAGCCTACTTCACTCTCTTGCACTTTGGGAGACTTATGTTGCCTCTCTGGTGATTCCCAGTGCTCTGTTTTAGATGACTGATCCAAAGGTAAATATCTACTCACCACTTCCTATCCCCTCCATGAGAATGGCATGTGCAGGCTGCTTCTAGTCTGCCATCTTGGCCCAGAATTTCTTTTCACCTGAAAAAATGATTCTAAATTTCACCAGGAGAATAAACATGAAACAATCAAAAGAAAAAGTCTAGAAAATATAAAATTTATGGTGGTAAAGTTATGGAATTAATTTTCCTGGATATTATATTGTGTGTATTGGGGGGGGGGAGTGTTGAAAAGCTACAATGTTTGATTGGAGGAGCAATATGGCAGCCAAGTAACAGCATCCTTGCAATTGGGCCCAGTGAGCCTAGGGAGAGAAGACTTCAGGCATCTCTAGCTGGTGGGATCAGCCCAGAAACATCCCTTTGGGGACACAGGGAGTCAGTGAGAAACTTCTGGACCCCATGAGGAAGACAAAAGCAGTGGAGAACTGGCAAGTGTTTGCAGGGGCTCGTTTGGTCTAATCCCACTGGCAGCTGTAAATACAGCAGCAGTGAGACTACAAACTGGAAAGGCCTTACCTGTGAGCTATTTTGGTTTTTTTGGACTTGGCACTCAGTTGAACTAAATTGGGAGAACTTGGGCAAGAGTGCAGAGGACTTTAAGCATCATCTAGGGCCCCAGACCGAGCCACTGAGCCAGAGAGAGCTAATTAATAGTGTTCGGCTCTGGGTCATGCAGAGCCATTGTGGGAGAACTGCCCTGGCAAGCTCTGCCCTCAGGGTCGCAGAGCAAGGGTCAGGAGGGAACAAGTAATCTAGTGATGGAGCAGCCTAAAGGCAGGAACTGAGACGCCTTACAGCCTTGGTCCTCAGGGGCATAGAGTCAGACTGGTTTTGGCACACTGGGTAAGTCGATAGCCACTCCAGGAATGATCCCAGTGACAAGGGCTTTCCTGGGAAAGCTTCTGCTTAGCCAAGGTTAGCAGTTTAAAGTGACTTTTAAGCAGGTTGAGGAGAGATTGAGGCTCTCCATTCTGTGGAATTTGAGAAATCAGTAGAAGCCACTAATCTCCACCTCATACAGCCATATCAGCATTGTGATTAACATCTCATACTCCAGAAGATCACTGGTTGCCCAGACAATATTCAGCAAGATATATATATATTGCTTTGTCTTTGGGTTTTTTTTTTTAACTTCAACATTTTCCCTACAGATTTTTCTTTTCTTTTTTCTTTTTTTTCTTTCTTCATTTTTCTAGTTTAAATATAATTTTCCATTGTTGCATTTTTTAACAATTAGAACTTCATTTTTGCTAGTTTTTATACCCCTAATATTTGGTTTTTCCCCCCAATTTTATCCCATAAAGTTTTCTGTTTGATTGTTTTGGTTTGATTTATAGAATTTTTGTCTTTCCTCTCTACTTGGTGGAGGTGGAGTACTGTGTCCAAACATGCTAGCAAAGAGCTGCTAACCTCAAGGGAACCACCCAACCCAGCATCCCCAGAGGTTGGGGTTTTTACAGGTTGGGTCAAAGTACCTTACTGTACACTATATTGCTCCTGTCTCCCTCTTTCTGTGCCTCTCTTCTTTTTGTCAATATTCCCTTTTACCAAATCCCTCTCCTTCTCTTTTTTCTTTTCTTTTTTTTTTCCTTCTTTTTTCCCTTCTTGCTCTTCAATCTTCTCATCCTTCTGGTCCTGCACCAAAAGGACTCATCAAAAACCTAGTCCAGAGGCACGGTAATGTAAAGAGCAAGAGGAAGTGAAAGGAAAATTAGGGCAAGGAAACAGATAAAATAAATCACTCATGAGGAAGAATCAGCAGAAAAATCCTGGCAACATGAAAAACCAGTCTAGAGCAACCCCCCCCCCCACCAAGGGACCATGAGGTAGCTACTGCAGAGGATTCCACCTATAAAAAAATGTTAGAAATGACAGAAAGGTAATTTAGAATACAGATGATGGAAATAATGAAGGAAACTGCTGATAAAGTGGAAAATAACCAAAAGAAAATCCAAAAACAGAATCAAATAAGAGATGAACGATATGAAGAATATAGAAAGGATATAGCAGAGCTGAAGAAACTGAAGCAATCAATTAGGGAACTTAAAGATGCAATAGAATCAACAACAGATTAGACCATGCAGAAGAAAGAATCTCAGAGGTAGAGGACAAAGCTCTTGAGATTACTCAGATAGTTAAAGAGGCAGAAAAGAAGAGAAAGAAAGCAGAACATTCACTGACAGAATTATGGACTTTATGAAGGGCTCAAACATATGAGTTATAGGGATCCCAGAGGGGAAGAAGAATGTCCCAGGGGAATGGAAGCCATACTAGAGAATATTATAAATGAAAATTTCCCAAATATCACTAAAGATGACACACTTCTTTCACACAGATATCAGACCCCCAATTGCCTCAACTCTAACCAAGCTTCTCCAAGATACATTGTGATGAACCTGTCCAAAGTCAAGACAAAAGAAGATTCTTCAAGCTGCCAGGAGTAAGTACTAGTTGACCTACAGGGGCAAATCCATTAGGGTGACTGCAGACTTCTCTAATGAAACTTTTCAAGAAAGAAGACAATGGTCATCTACCTTTAACCTACTTAAACACAACAATTTCAAGCTCAGAATTCTATATCCTGCTAAGCTAAGCTTTAAAATTGACAGAGAAATCAAATCATTTACTAATATACAAACATTTACTAATATACAAACATTACTAATATACAAACATACAATTCGAAGAAGAAGAACAATCTAAGCCTAAACCCAGCAGAAGAAAAGAAATATCCAAAATTAAATCAGAGATCAATGAAATTGAAAACAATCATTCAGAAAATTAATGACACAAGGAGTTGGTTTTTTGAAAAAACAAGTAAAATAGATAAACATTTGGCGAGACTAATTAGACATAGAAAAGTAAAATCTCTAGAAACCTCAATCAGAAATGATCAAGGGAAAATAACAACAGATGCCACAAGAGATACAAGAGATCATCTCCGAATAGTACCAGAAACTTTATGCCCAGAAATTTGACAATGTGAA
>CAUYQV010081219.1:0-26336 GCA_963574575.1 Galagoides demidoff
AAGTAGCTGGTACTACAGGCGCCCGCCACAACGCCACCATTTTTTGGTTGCAGCCATTATTGTTGTTTGGCGGGCCCAGGCTGGGGATTCGAACCTGCCACCTTAGGTGTACATGGCTGGTGCCTTAGCCGATTGAGCCACTTTTTTTTTTTTTTTTTTGAGACAGGTTCCCACTATGTCGCTCTTGGTAGAGTGCTGTGGCGTTGAAGTTCGTGGCAACCTTTAACTCTTGGGCTTAAGCGATTCTCTTGCCTCAGCTTCCCAAGTAGCTGGGACTACAGGTGCCTGCCACAACACCCAGCTATTTTGTTGTTGTTGCAGTTGTCATTGTTGTTTTAGCTGGCCCAGGCTGGGTTTGAACCCGCCAACTTCCGTGTATGTGGCTAGTACTGTAACCACGTGCTAAGGGCACTGAGCCAAGGGATCCTACACTTTTGACAAACCCCACCCTGGTTCAATCTAGCTCCAGAGCCTGCTCTCCCATTAGTTGCTCTCTCCCCCTTTTTCTCCCCCTTTTTCACTGCTCTGTTCATTGCTCAGATCTTGGTGATCTCCAAGGTCCCTCAGACCTGCTGGGTTCATGTCTTCCTACAGGTTCTGCCTTCAAGGAGAGGACTTGCCTGATGACCTGCACCATGTAGTATACCCTAGCCTCTCTGGTCCCACCCCACTTTCCCAGTTCTTTCTAATTACCTGATTATTACATTTGTATTTATTGATTTTATTTACTGTTTATTTACTCTAGAATTTGGGCTTCACAAGGGGCAGGGCTTTATCCCTTTTATTCCTTGTTGTGTTCTCAGCTTATGATATCTCAGTAAATAACTACTATGGATGAATGTTTCATTTTGGCCCTGACTCAGACACATAATCTGTTTTTTTGTCACTTTCAGTGGACAGGCAAGGTTGCAGCCCACCCATGAAATCACTTGTTTGGGTTTTTTTTTTTTTTCCTTAGAGACAGAGTTTCACTTTGTCGCCCTCAGTAGAGCGCTGTGACATCATAGCTCACAGCAACCTCCAGCTCTTGGGCATAGGTGATTCCCTTGCCTCAGCCTCCCGAATATCTGGGACTACAGGGGCCCACCACAATGCCCAGCTATTTTTTTTTTTTTAATTGCAGTTTGGCCGAGGTCAGTTTCGAACCCACCGCTCTTGGTATATGGGGCCAGTGCCCTACTCACTGAGCCACAGGCAGCACCCGAAGTCACTTGATAATGTAGTGACCAAGGGGTTCAGAGAGGCAAGCAGTTTATGTTCTGGGTCCCACCAGGGGCTTATTCCTTACATGGACACACAGGAAGACTCTACTGATGAGCTATCATTTACTTTTTATTCAATTATTAGTTCACTAGAAGATGGCTGAGGGGATTGGGGGTAGTGGCTCACAACTGTAATCCTACCACACTGGGAGACTGAGGTTGTTGGATCACTTGAGCTCAGGAGTTTGAGATCAGCCTAAGCAAGAAGAGACCCCATCTTTATTATAAAATCAGTGGGACATAGTGGTGAGCTCCTGTAGTCCCAGCTACTCTGGAGGCTGAGGCAAGATAATTGCTTGAGTCTAAAGTTTGAGGTTGCTGTGAGCTATGACAAAGCTGTGGCACTCTACCCAGGGTGACAAAGTGTGACTCCATTTCAAAAAAATGAGGCTGGGTGTGGTGGCTCACACCTGTAATCCTAGTGTTCGGGAGATTATCTAATCTCACGGTTGGAGATCAACCTGAGCCAGAGCAAGACCTCACCAGGAAAAATAGCAGGGCATTGTGGCTGTAGTCCCAGCTACTCAAAAAACAACAATTAAAACATCGGGCAGTGCCTGTGGTTCAGTGGGTAGGGTGCCTGCCCCATATACTGATGGTGGTGGGTTTGAACCTGGCCCTGGTCAAACTGCAACCAAAAATAGCCTGGCATTGTAGTCCCAGCTGCTCGGGAGGCTGAGGCAAGAGAATTGCCTAAGTCCAGGAGTTGGAGGTTACTGCAAGCTGTGATGCCATGGCACTTTACCAAGGGCAATAAAGTGAGACTGTCTCAAAAAACAGAAAAAAACAAAACATCAGAGCTTAGTGCCCATAGCTCAGTGAGTAGAGCGCCAGCCACATACACCGAGGCTGGTGGGTTTGAGCCAGCCCAGGCCTGCTAAACAACAATGACAACTCCAACCAAAAAATAGTCAGGCATTGTGCATTGTAGTGGGCTATTGTAGTCCCAACTATACGGGAGGCTAAGGCAAGAGAATCTCTTAAGCCCGAGAGTTTGAGGTTGCTGTGAACTATGACCAGGGCACTCTACCAACAGTGAAAAGTGAGACTCTGTCTCAAAACAAAACAAAACAGATGCCTGGAGGGGACCCCTCTTATTTATTCCAGAAATGTTGGCAATTCCCCAGACCCGAGGTCTGGCTCCCAGAGGCCCTGCCTCTCTCAGGAACTAGAGAAAAGCCACCTGTTCACTTGGGCCCATACTTTTCACTGTTCCAAAGGCATACTCATCACATATGATAGCAGGGTCAGAATCAGTGTTTGTTGTAGCCCATTGATATCCCTGACAAAGGGGTTAATGGCCCAAATCTCAGGCCATCTCTGAAAAGGAGTGATGTTTCTGCCTTGGTGGAGCAGCCCATGGCTGAGCTCTGACTCAGATTTGACAAAGAAGAGACTCTCAATCTTACTGAACTAGATGAGTGTGGATGGCTTCCCCCAAGACTCCAGGTTTAAGGGCTAGCTGCTTAGTAACTAAAGAGAATTTTTTTTTTTTATGAGATGGAGTCTCAAGCTATCCCCCTGGGTAGAGTGTTGTGGCATCACTCACAGCAATCTCCAACTCCTGGGCTCAAGCGAGTCTCCTTCCTCCACCTCCCAAGTAGCTGGGACCACAGGTGCCCGCCACAATGCCCGGCCATTTTTTGGTTGCAGCCATCATTGTTGTTTGGTGGGCCCGGGCTGGGGATTCAAACCCGCCACCTTAGGTGTACATGGCTGGCGCCTTAGCTGATTGAGCCACAGGCGCCGAGCCTATCACCCTAATTCTAAAAGCAGACAAGGATACAACAAAAAAAGAAAACTATAGCCTAATATCCCAATGAACATAGAAGCTTAAATTTTAAAGAAGACATTAGCAAACGAACTTCAACACCACATGAAAAAGATGATGCACACTATGATAAATGGGAATCATCCCAAGTATGCAAGGATGGTTTAACATATACAAATCAATAAATGTGCTATAGTACAGTAACAGAAAGGTAGACCAAAACCATAAGACCATTGTAATAGATGCAGAGAAAGCATTTGACTGAAGACGCCATATCCAGCATAGAACTTGTAGAAACTACTAAACAAGGAGATACAAGAGCTAGTAAGAACCTCTCTGTTTTAAACGATAATTTGATTTTTTTATTTTTTTAATAATTTGATTTTTTTAAAGCATGGCATTTTTATTTTAAAAGAAGTATATGAGAATTATAAATACAAAATGGCTTCCCAAGAAGACTTATATACATTCATGCTTCTCATAAAGCTTGCCTGCAACACTGTTTTATTTTCCTAGTCTTTTTAGAGGAAGAAACACACACACATTATTTCCACATTATTTAAAGACAGACAAAACAGGCATAACATCTGAGGAAAGCAAAGTTTTCATTTATACTATAATTGATCTCAAAAATTGGAATTAGTCAGAAAATAAAGATTAAGACTGAAATGCAGCAGATAACAAGGTTACTCTTCAGTATATTTCCATCTGCAAAAGGAGACAAACCAAACTTTTATTCTTGAATTAATGGAACAAAACACCACCTAGTGGTAGTTGAAAATACTTTAAAAATGAAAAGAAGAGGTGGGGCAGTGGTTCACACCTGTAATCCCAGCACTTTGAGAGACTGAGGCCGGAGGATCCTTCTAACCAGGAGTGAGCTATGATTGTGCCTTGTCTTCTGGCCTGGGTGACAGAGCAAGATCCCATCTCTAAAATAAATAAATAACTTTAGTTTCTCATAGAAATGTTGGATTTGGGGGCTATACTTGTAAATAGTTGGGCAGATAAAATCCTGTTGCATCAAACATCATTTAATACTCCTTTCTTTCTTTCTTTCTGTCTTTCTTTTTTCTTTCTTTTTTTTTTTTTTTAAGAGAAAGAGTCTTACTTTGTTAACCCTCAGTAAAGTGTGCAGCATTGCAGCTCATGGCAACCTCCAGCTCTTGGGCTTAGGCAATTCTCTTGCCTCCGCCTTCCCAGTAGCGGGACCATAGATGCCTGCCACAAGGCCCAGCTATTTTTTGTTGCAGTTTGGCCAGGGCCAAGTTCAAAGCCACCACCCTTGGTATATGGGGCCAGCGCTCTACTCACTGAGCCATGGCACTGCCCTATTACTCCTTTCTTTTATCCACTTTCTCCAATGCGATGTACACAGTCAACAGGACATTGTCTGTACTTTGAAGCCCAGAAAAATCTCTCTCTCAAATTTCAAATTTTTCATTTTCAGAATCAGAATATGATGATTATTTGCTTTATGAAGCATAACAATGAGCCCTGCAGTGTCCCTTTCTGTGGACAGCCCCAGTAGTGACCTCCGTGTTTCTCCAAGCTGTGTTGTGCCCCCTCCCCCTGAAAGAGACAGCTCTGCCTGCTGCTTCTCAGAGACAAGAGGAGTTGTCAGATGGGAGCTCACTCAACTTCCGCCCCAGAATTTATACACTAACTTCACATCTGGACCAATCTTCTCTTCTCCCCTTTTGTTAGGATAGACTAGTACCTGCTTCCTGCGTGAGCTGCACCCTGTGCTTCTGCCTGAACCTGCTGTGGCTCCTTTGGTGCCTCGGGGGGTTCTTCTATCTACCACTTCCAGATCCCTGTATCTTCCTTCTTTCCATCCATGCCTCATTCCTGGCCTCATGAAGATGGGATGTCTCTCTCATCCTAAAAGTGGAAAAACTTCAGATTGATTCAGGGACTCAGCCCTATTTTTTTTTTTTTTGAGTCAGATCTTACTCTGTTGCCCAGGCTAGAATGAGTTGACATCATCATAGCTCATAGCAACCTCAAACTCCTAGGCTCAAGTGATCCTCCTGTCTCAGTCTCCCAAGTAGCTAGGACTACAGGCACACACCACCCTACCTGGTGAGTTTTTCTATTTTTTGTAGAGATGGGTGGTCTCACTCCTCCTCAGGCTGGTCTTGGACTCCTGAACTTAAGTGATCCTCCTGCCTCAGCCTCCCAAGAGTGCTAGGATTACAGGCATGAGCCACCACACCCAGCCCCCTATTGCTCTTTTTACAGCCAGCCTCTTTTAAAAAGGTTGTCTACCTTTGTCATCCCCAACTCTTTATATGGCATTCATGCTTTAACCACAAGGAATATAGATTCTTACTCACTTTTTTTTTTTTTTTTGAGTCAGAGCCTCACTTTGCTGCCCTCGGTAGAGTGCCATGGTGTCATAGTTCACAGCAACCTCAAACTCTCGGGCTCAAGTGATTCTCTTGCCCCAGCCCCAGCCCAGCTGTTTTTTAGAGACGGTGTTCTTGCTCTTGCTCAGGCTGGTCTCAAACTCCTGAGCTCAAGAGATCCACCCACCTCAGCCTCCCAGAGTGCTGGGATTATAGGCATGAGCCACAGCTAGGGTCTGACCCTAGGAATCTGGACTCTTAATGTCACCCTGCAGCATTTGACTCAAGTGGTCATCCATTCCTTGCTGACGTGATTTTGTCCCTTGGCTTCTATGACATCACACTTTCCTGGTTTCCTTCACCACTCTCACCTTCTTTGATGTTTCCTCTTCTGCCTACCTTTGAAATGCTGGCATGCCTTGGAGATGGCCCTCAGCTCTCATACCTTCTCCCTGGATATTT
Source organism: Galagoides demidoff (assembly GCA_963574575.1). Classification (NCBI taxonomy): domain Eukaryota; kingdom Metazoa; phylum Chordata; class Mammalia; order Primates; family Galagidae; genus Galagoides; species Galagoides demidoff. The sequence continues at coordinate 5,847 of CAUYQV010081219.1, forward strand.
CATCCACTCTCATGGCTTAGATTACTAGAGGAGTCTACAACCCATTATCGCTTGCCACATATACACCCACCTCATTGCTGCTCAAAATATTTATTTAGATTCTCTTGACTGTTCATTTCTACCCCAACTTGTTGCAAAATGGGATTGAGGTGCAACGGTGCGCCTGCAAAAGCAAGAACTGTGTGCCGCGTATCACACTGAGTACTTCCCTGGGTTCTCCTTTAACCCTCACATCAAATTCACAAAGCAGGTTCTAATTGTATCTTCCGTTTTATAAACAACAACACTAAGCCTCTGAGCAAATACCTAATTTTCTCAAGGTCACACAGAATAACAGAAGGAGGCTTCTGTAATGAGGTGCTATTTCTAATTAAATGGTACAATTTTGTGCTTTTACTCCACCCCTCACTCCAGCCATCAAGCAGTGATAGTTTTCTATGACTCCATGACCTACAGAGGAAGGGCGGAAACGGAACAAAGAAGTTATTGCTCCACTTTCTAAACCAATATTTTATTTACTTCATTTTATTTATTTTTTTAAACAAATATTGTAAAGTCTATGGCAGAAAAAAAATAGTAATGAGAAGCCTACTCTTTGCTGCAAGAACGAAGTCCTGGAGTGACCAAAAAGTTTTTGCTGTCCCTCCCAACTCCCAAAAGTAAGCTTAGAAAACTAATCACAGAGGGTTCCATCAACTGCTGAGAAGAGACAACCAAAGTCACGCTTCTTAGCTTGGAGAGGACCTTGGAGAGATGTGGGGAAATGAGTATTTGACACATGTGTGGGCATGTTCCTTGACCCCCCACTTTGGGGCCATCATTCTTATGTAAAGGAGTGATGAGGGCTGGCAGATGGGTTTGAAGAAACAAGGGCATGTTTTTAAAAGAGTTGCCAACTTCCTGGAGATCCCCTGTGTTTGGAACGGTGTCAGGACAACACGGGCATTAGCATGGATGAGGGAATTGTTTGGGAGGATTCCCAGGGCAGCTTCCTAGAGGCACAGACCCTCCAGAAGGGAACAGAGGATGCAGCTAAGAGATCCCAAACCCCATGGGGGACGGCACAAAAGTGCTGAGAGAGTTAGGAGCCTGGAAGAGTCATAGGGTCAGGACAATCAACACAGAAAATTGAGCTCTCCACCAGACACTCAGGCAGCACAGAAGCGGGTGTAGTGATCAAAGACCAGGTGGCTCCAGGCCGCAGGAGGAAAAGACCTCGGGGAATTCCAGCAGAGACAGGATGACAGCTCAGGGACTGAGCCATCCTTCCTCATTGCCAGTATGAAATTTGAGGTTCCCTCTGAGCCAATACATCACTTGGGAAGAAGAGCAGATGGAGAGGGAAGAGCAAATCCCCTGAAAGAGGGATCAATCATGCCAAGGAAACCTCGGAAACTTAGCGAGACTGGTGCTCAGGAGGCAGGGATTTAGGAGAGAGTAAGAAGAAATTCCAGGCATGGAACTCATAGGTTAGGGAATAATCCCCCAAGTCCCATGTCCTCTAGAGCTATCTTGGTTTTTCTGCTTTGTCCCTTGGAATGACCTGTCACAGTGAGCCTGGAGGCCAACTTTCCTGAACATATTTAGAGTGGACAAGGGCACTCCTGTTCATATTATTCTTGCTTTTTCCTCATTTTACTCTTTGGAAGACTGAGGGTCAAGAACGCTTTTTGGGAAGTAAGTATTAAAGTTTAAGAGCTAATTAGAGCCAGGTGTGGTGGCTCGCTGTAGTCCTAATACTCTGGGAGGTGTGGCAGGCAGATTTAGCTTTAGCTCAGGAGTTTAAGATCAGCCTGAGTAAGAGCAACCCTCCCATCTCTCCTAAAAATAGAAAAAACTAGCTGGGCACTCATAGCCCCAGCTCCTCAGGAGGCTAAGTAGGCAAGAGGATTGCTCAAGCCTAAGAGTTTGAGGTTACTGTGAGCTCTGATGACACCATGGCACTCTACCCAGGACAACAGAGTGAGACTTTGTCTCTAAAAAAGAAAAAAAAAAAAAGAGCTAATTAATTGAAAACACTTGTGAGGGTTTGTCTCTGCTGAGCATTTCTGGCTATAATTAAATCACTCAGGGTTAAAGTAGAAGGGCTGATCCTTCTGTAGTGGCCATTGAGTTCTGCCCTAGAATACCAAGTTCCTCATTTAGCTTATGTTCTGTGTATCTTTATTAAATTTTCATCAATGTTAGGAATCTGTGTGTGCATTTTCCTCAGAACCCCAAGGAACCTGAGTGATGAGAACAGTACAGAAACTGGCCTCCGGCATCATAAGGAATATATCCCTCAGGGGGTACAGTGGACACTGGGGTTGTCTGCCCACTAGCATCCCCTCCCCTTTTCTTTGTTTATTCAGCCCTTTCTTTGGTTAGGAATCAAGCATGCAAGTGCTTCAAGGAACTTACCTCAGCTCTGCCTAAGCCACTCACTGTAATCCCAGGCCCTTTACCAGGGACTGGTTTAGTCAAGGACTGAATTCTGTCCAATAACCCATAAAGCAATGGCTCTAAAGAGGTCCTAGGAGAGTATGGGGATGGCATCTGCATTTCTTTGCTGGGGCTCCCATGACTGGAGGGAGGGTTATATATACTCTCCCATAATTGTGGAGAGTTCCACAAATGGAGGGTCTTACACAGCAGAAATTTACAGTCTTCTAGTTCTGGAATCCACCAGTCTGAAATGCAGGTATCAGCAGGTTCGTTTCTTCTGAGGGCTTTGGAGGAAGAATCTCTTCCAAGTTCATCTCCTGGGTTCTAGATGCCCATCTTCATGTTCACAGGCATTAGCCTAAAACATGTGTTTGTGTCCAAACTTCCATTTTTAGAAAACCAGTTATGTTGAATAATGGCACACCCTAAGGACTTCATTTTCACCTGATTACCAAATAGGTCACATTCTGAGGTCCTGGGGACTAAGACTTCAATGTATGAATTTGAGCAGGACATGGTTGAACCCGTGACAGTTCCTCTTCCAGAATTTGGACATTGCTGGGTCTGAATGCAACAGGCTGTCTTGTCTTTTTATTATGTGCCCAGGAAGGACCTGGAGGTCTCTCTCCAGTCTCTGACCCCAAAGTGCAGGTGAGGCAACTGGGGGAATGATCTTCATTCTGAGTATTCAGCCTATTCTCCACGGCCACACTGTAGGCCATCTCACCCAAAACGGCCCCACTTTGGAAGGCTTGTGTTCAAACATTCCTCCCTTTGACCCTAAACTCATGTTCCTCCCACACTTCACTAGTCAGTCCAACTGAGAGGGGTCCCCTTTCTTATTTCCTATCAGCTCCTCCCCCTCTCTCCAGCTGAGATGCCATGGAGCTTCACTTCCATCACACTCTTTCCAAGATTCTACACTCAGGTGCCCTCTAAACTTCTGCTGCACCTCCCCCACCCCTTCAGTCCCTTTGCCTGCCCACCTCTCTGTGCTTCCGCCCAGCCTGAGGAGCACAACCAGAGCCACACACAGAGAAAGTTAGTGCTCCTGTGACTTCACGCACACCAGCGCAAGGTCGCTGCTCAGTGGCATCTTCCATCCCACCTCCCTCCAGCCTATAACGATTTAAATCATTCCTATTTTCTCTTTTCATAACAAAAGCCTTCCCTGACTTCATGTCCCTGTCTAGCTACCACTCTATTTACTTCCCCCCTTCTTAGTCAAGCATTTTAAAGTGGTTGACTTCTACTGCCTCCCATTCTCCTGCCTTTTAGTCATGAGCCCACCCCAAGGTGGCCTTTCCCCAACCCCTTTCATTGAATGATTTCTCACAGCCCTAGTGTTGCCAAATCCAAGGAATATTCTCCTTTCTTGCACTTGCCTTACTGGGAGCATTTCATACCATTGGCCTTCCTTCCTTTTTTTTTTTTGAGACAGAGTCTCACTATGTTGCCCTCAGTAGAGTGCCATGACGTCACAGTTCACAGCAACCTCCAACTCTTGGGCTTAAGTGATTCTCTTGCCTCAGCCTCCCAAGTAGCTGGGACTACAGGCATCCACCACAATGCCCAGCTATTTTTTTGTTGCAGTTGTCATTGTTGTTTGGCAGGCCCGCCAGCTGGTTTTGAACCCACTAGCCCCAGTATATGTGGCTGGCACCCTGACCACTGAGCTACAGATGCTGAGCCGGCCTTCCCTTCTCCAGACAATCTCTTCTTTTGATGTCCAGGTCACTATACTCTCCTTGTTTTTCTTCTACCTCTCCCCCTACCTTCTACCCCACCCCCTGTGGGGTCTCATAGCACCCTAAACATACATCCATTCACAGGACCTATCACACTATTTTAATTGCCTGCTTTTTCCATTATTCTGTAAATTCTATGAATGCATGGATTATTTCCATTAACTTCTGTATATGTGATTTATCTTTATAGTCTATAGATGTACCACATAGTATGACCTCAATGGGTATTTGCTGAATGGAATAAATAAATCTAATCAAAATATGAATATAGAATTTAAAAAACTAGCTTCCTTATAGCTCATTATATATGATTTTATTTAGTTCCACATAGTGATTATAAATGCCACCTTTAGGAGGTGCAATATTAGTATATAATAACTTCCTCCACCGGCTTTTCTGTTAGGAGTATGTCATTCCTGCAGAACTGATCCTCTTTGTAAATTAGAGCCTGAGCCATGGGCTCATAGCCTTAGCTGACAACTTTTTAGCAGAGTTGGTAGATCAGGACACTCACGTTCTCTCCTCATGTGTGTGTGTGCGTGTGTCTCTCGCATCCCCTGCCATTCTCTCTCTGGGTAGCTAGCTAATAGGGAAGTTTCCCTTCCAGTATCCCTGTATGGTATAAACAAGTACTCCCTGTCCCACGTATGTACTGCTCTTACAGTGAAGCCTCACTGTCCTCTATACATCAACCATTATTGATTTTCTCCCCAAAGTGAAAATAAACCCTGAATAAAACTCATCTTTTCTTATCCTCTAAAATTATATTACCCACTACACAGCACATAATTCTGGGCAGATACAAATGTAAGATGACAGTGAGCAGGCTTATCAAACTTCACATTGGCCTTGGAACACTGCCATGCTGCGGCCGCAGTGATATCTGATCATGTCACTTTCCTGCTGGAAATTCTTTAATAGTTCGGTTACAAGATGAGATCCACTCAATTTTTCTCGATGACTCAGGATCATCCTAATTACCGGTTTTATATACTAGTAGAGCATCACCTTTATTGAACTTGGCTATATAAAAACCTCAACTATCCAGAAGATGACAAAGAACTAGGAATTCCAGGAAGAGATAACCTGTGCATGCACGAAGAACAGAATAGATTTGAACCACAAATCTGGTTCATAGGTCAATACCAAGTTCAGAATGATGATTAGAAGAGAAGGACATGACTGAGTGAGTCAGACACACTCAGTGGTGGGAAGACTCCATATAAATTAAAAAGAGGGAGGGAGTGAAGGAGGGAGAGAGAGAGAGAATCTGACTGCCTGGGGAAAGAAGTGATATGGAAAATCAATAACAGGTAGACATAAGAATCTAAGCAGCGTAGGAACCTGGGGCTACTTAGCCACTGAGATGAGCCACTTTATACCCTTCAGCGGACCCACTGATCATTCACTGCATCTCAGTGTAGCATCACTCTTAGTGTTTCCAGAAACAACTCTGGGCCATAAAGAAACAGTTCAACGATACGCAACATATTTGCTTCATGATATTAGGAAAAAGTTTAAAACATCTTAGAAAAATAGCTGTTTAATATAGGGGGTGTTGCTGCTGGCCGCTACTAGACAGAAGTCAGGGCCACGGCTAAACATCGAACAATGCACAGGACAGTCCCCTTCACCCCAAGCGAAGAATTAACCAGCTCAATAGTGCTGACATTGACAAAACCCAGGCCTAAAGTATCCCTGGCTCTCTTTTTAAAAAATCTTTATTCAACATGAATAGAGTTTGGTAGAGATTTGGGAGTAGTGGTGTGAAGTTGGGGTATAGTAACAGGATCTAAATTTCTGTTCTGTAGTATATTCTATAAATCCACCCGGTGAAGTCATTATAGGAATTTCTCCTACTTTAGGATCATTTCAACTTGCAAATTAAGCAGCTTAATTTACACTTTACAGAATTTTGTCCTTTATGTAAGAACTGCCAAAAAGGTGATGGAGGCCTGGCGCTATGGCTCACACCTGTAATCCTAGCACTCTGGGTGGCTGAGGTGGGTGGATTGCTTGAGCTCCTGAGTTTGAGACTAGCCTGAGCAAAAATCAAAACCCCCGTCTCTATTAAAAATAGAAAAACTGAGGCAAGAGGAATCCTTGAGCCCAAGAGTTGGAAGTTGCTGTGAGCTACCACACCGGCACTCTACCCAGGGCGACTGCTTGAGACTCTGTCTCAGATATTCTAGCCAGAATAGCTTTGTCTAAAACAACCTATTGTCTTTACTGACCAAGCAAAGGTCAGTGTTCTAAGCTCCTTCTGTGAGTCACGTCCTACCCTGCCAATTCACTTGTTCCTCAGGACATCTCCAGCCCTGTGCTAGGGGAGTTGGTGTTATACAGAATGTTCTGTGCATTTCTGTCTAATGTTGATCCCACCTCTGGGCGTGCTGAAGCTAGCAGAGTCTTGGAGTGGGGCAGGGGCTGACAGTAGACTTTTGCCTTCTTTAAAAGGGATTTTGAGTGAGATGGGCCCATTCTGCAAAAAAAAAAAAAAATTTTCTCCTTGGAACTAATTGAGTCTATCCAATGGGAAAGAATGAAGGATAAAAGTATGGTAATGGATTTACTTTATAATTTTTGCAAAGATTTTCCTGGATAATAATAAGCCAAAAGAATTGTGTTGAAAATCAGAATATATAAATAGTGCTAAAACTATTATCTGGTAAGTCATAAAATTCACCTTCATAGAGATGAGGGTCCTAACATGGGTTAATATTCTATTATTTCTGTTTGGCAGTTTAACCCTCAGAACTTAATTTAGAATATATAGGTCGAAAGGTAAATTCAAACAGAATATAGCAAGACTATTATGCACAAGGTTGCTATAGAAAAATCATTAGTTCTGGCTTAGTACCTGTGACTCAAGTGGCTAAGGCGCCAGCCACATACACCTAAGGTGGGGGGTTCGAATCCAGCCCGGGCCTGCCAAACAACAATGACGGCTACAACCAAAAAATAGCCAGGCGTTGTGGCAAGCACTGTGGCGGGTGCCTGTAGTTCCAGCTACTTGGGAGGCTGAGGCAGGAGACTCACTTGAGCCCAGGAGTTGGAGGTTGCTGTGAGCTGTGATGCCACAGCACTCTACCCAGGAGGACAGCTTGAGGCTCTGTCTCAAAAAAAAAAAAAAGAAAGAAAGAAAGAAAAATAATTAGCTCCGCTGCCAACACAAGATTTAAATCACTTAGAAATTTCCTCAATTATAAAATGGGTAAAATAAATGTTTTTGTTGGAGAATTGTTTTGAGGATTGATTAGTTAAGGTAACTAGTTAACTAGTTAGGTAACTCAGCAAAGTAGGTGGTAGTATAATACTAACTGAGCATCTATTATGTGATAAGGACATACAAATATAGATCACCAGAAATAAACTAGACAAAGAATCAACTGCTTTTATAAACTAACCCTACTATTTTCTTATTTTCTTCTCTTTCTTTTCTTTTCTTTTCTTTTTTTTTTTTTTTCAGAGAGAAGGTTTTGCTCCATTGCCCAGGCTGGAGTTCAGTGGCCTGATCATAGCTCACTGCAACCTCAAATTCCTGGACTCAAGAGACCCTAGTCTCAAAGAGAGAGACAGAGAGAGAAATATCCTCCTGCTTCAGCCTCTCAAGTAGCTAGGACTATAGGCTCATGCCATTGTGCCTGGCTAATTTTTAACTTTTTTTTTTAATATGTAGAAATGGGGGCCTTGCTATGTTGCTTAGACTAGTCTTGAACTCCAGGCCTCAAGCATTCCTCCAGCCTTGGCCTCCTAAAATACTGGGAGTATAGGTGTGAGCCACTGCATCCAGCCTACTCTACCGGTTTTAACATTCCAGGAATTGCACTATTTTGTGTATTTTAGAAATTTTATACATTTAACTTATAGAAGCCCTTTCTTTTTTTACTCAGAGTAAAGTGGTTTTAAGTCTTTCCTTCTATTATAGGTTAAATTTTAAATGTGATCACATTTCTTTGACTAGAAAACTTTGCCAGTGTAGCACACATGCCCATAATCCCAGCACTTTGGGAGGCCAAGGCAAGAAGGTTGCTTATAGTCAGGAGTTCAAAACTAGCCTGGCAACATAGTGAAACACTTGTCTCTACAAAAAAAAAAAAAAAAAAAAAATTAGCCAGAGTGCTAGGGTGTGCCTGTGGTCCCAGAAATATGTGAGTTGATGTGGAATGATCACTTGAGCCCAGAGTAGAGGCTACAGTGAGCTATGATTGGGCCACTGCACTCCTGGGTGACAGAGTGAGACTCTGTCTCAAAAAAAAAAATTTTTTTTTTAAATTAAAAAAAATTAACACTAAAAGACAAACTATTCTAAACTATTTTAATAATTTATATTGGGAGTATTACTGAAAACAAAGGCAAACTTACTGCACTCTTATTACCATTGATTCACAAACTCTGATGCAGCACCATGCCCAGTTTGTGTATCTCAGAAAGAGACTGGAGACAGAGAAACACAGGGTTAGAAACTAACAACTACCCACCACAATGAAACGTGAAACTGAAGCATCACAATCAAAACTGAGTAGAAGCTGAACCCATGGCTATCACGGCTTCCCCCACTGCAGTGACTTAGGATGTCAGGGGCTGTCACTGAGTTGGAGAGGAATGATTTCAAATTTGTTCACATTTCAGCTGGGCAGGAGACCACTGGAAAACACCTTGTAGGGAGTTTGTAAATGAAAAAAGGACTTAGGAACAGGCTGGGAGACGCTGCCAGGCGGCTGTGTATTGGAGCCCAGTATAGTTTGGACTCTGGGTCCACCTGCTGGTGCAGTTTTTCTTCAGCTTCTGTTTCACTGTTATTCACCTTGTACGGCTCACGTTTCCTACGATGGGTCCAGAGGCAAAGTCTGATGTGGGTTTTCTGAGTAAAAGTGGAAGAGGGGATGATTAATCATGAAGGCAGTTCTTGGTGGGTGGGGATGAGAGCCTGGAAGCTCCGTGAGTGCTTTTTCAATTTGTTAAGGACACAAGATACTTCAGCCCTGAGGTAGAAAATTTCTGTGGTTATAGGACACTAGAGCCAGTGGGGCCCTTTGCCTCACCCTCACAGCCAAAACAATGGGCAGACGCCTGGTTGAGCCGTGGGCCCTTCGTGGCCCTTGCATCCTTCCTCCCTCTTTCTCATGATCGTCCTTCGTGGACCCTGTGGACAGAGGAGAGCCTGCCTGGGCAGCTCTACGCTCGCTGCTGCGTCTGCCACAGCCTTCCACCAGGGCTCCTCTCTTGCCCTAGACTTACGCAGGTCACTGGATCAGCTGAGTTTAATTTCTGCTTCCTAGATTTCTCACACTTCCTTTTCCAGCTTAAAGGACCAGTGCTTTTCCCTACCTGTGCCTGGTGGTATCATATCTGGGCTTCCTGTGGCTGTGCCTCGTAACTCCACAGTATACCCAGGATGAAGTCAAACAGTTTGAGGTTATTGCTTAGGGATTAGATCGCTGCTAGAAACATTGATAAATCCCTTTGGGGTTGCTACACACAGATCTCCCGAGCTATCAGTACCATGGCATGGCCCATCCTGATAGGTTAGAGGTTGCTAATTAGAGAACAGTGATGCTGTGGCCCAGGCCCCTAAGCCTGACCAATTTCATTCAAAGGGACGATCTGAGTCCCAATCAACTTTCTTAGAAACATAGTTTTAGGTTTAATTAAATTTAGCAAATGGCACAGATCTTAAATACAGAGGTTGGAGAATTAATGGTAGTTAGATGGGCACACACCTCCACAAAAATTCTCTGACCTCTATGTTTAAGATGTATCTACCTCCACAGATATATCTGTAATTGGGGTTTGAAATTATGAGTCAATTAGAGCTGATTTCCATGTTTGGGGAGAACAGTCATTCTCAAACTTTCGTGTGCATCAGAATCACCTAGAGGGCTTATTAAAAACACAGATTGCTGTTCCCAAGTGACACTGATGCTGCTGGTTCAGGGACTACACTTACAGAATCCCAGCGCTCAGATTGCCAGCAAGCGTTAGTTAGGCTGCCTCCTATTTATAGTCATACAAAGAAAGAAAGCCCGTTAGCAGAACAATTTTAATAAAAATCATTGAGTCACATATTTAACCAAGAGTCTTTAAATTTGGCCTTCATTTGTCTCACCCAGAATCTTTTGACCAGGTGTCTGTTGCCAGAAAAGTAGTCAACAAAGTTATAAGCATGGAGTGGATCAGTGCATTGCCTTTTTGAGACCACTTTCCAGCAAGTTAATCAGTGCTGAGTACCCAAAGAGCTTGAAAGGATCAATATGCTTTTAAAGACTGGAAGACTCATCATACCCTTTTCATAGTCCTAAAAGTATATGGGTAAATTGCTCTGTGACCCACAGAAGGGAGATTAATGAGGCAGCTTTTACAATAAAAAAAAAAGCTGCCTCTATTTGGTTAAACAAGCTGTATTTAATTTAGAATTTCTGTATTACAAGATTACTTTTTTTTCCACTCTAAACATATACAGAGTGGCAGCTCCAAAGTTGACCACCTCCCTACATCGATCACCTCCTTAAGTTGACCTAGTTTTCACAGTAAGCCTGGTTCCTCATGTTGAATACCTGTATGCTGACCATTTTCTTATAGTCCTTTGGGTGGTCCACTTATATAGCTTATACTGTATATTAAAGTGTCCATGGGCTATTTTTCACTGTTATTTGAATCTATAATGTCCATGAAATAGATTTTTTAAACAAGAGCCTTTTGATACACTATCTCTCCACATAAATATATTTTTTTTCCTTTTTTAAAAGCAGCATGGAGGTGGGGCAGCTTTGGAGAACAAAGTGCTTTGGCTTTTACCAGCACCATGCTCTAAACAACTGAGCCAACCAGCCAGCTTGCTTTTTGCTTTTAAAATAGAAGTAAACCACTTTCACTGTCGAATAAATACACGCAGTTCTGATCCCCCTGATTCATTGTAATTCCTGTGTGTTTGTTTAGTGTGGGCTTGTCTAGCCAGTGGTTGTTCTGGGAGCAGTCTGGCCGCTCTTTCTCTAGAAAGAAAATGCACTTGCAGAGGGATTTGCACTGTCAGCTCTGCCTTCTATGTTTCCGGGCCTGAGGGGAAGTGACCACAATGAAAACTACAACCAAATGGAGTCCATAGTCTTCCTCTTATCCAGGGGCAGGACTCGTGCTTCTTCTGGGTCTTTCCCTGGTTGGGGCCACAGGTATCAGCAATAGTGAGAGTAGGCTCAACCCCAGCCACGTGGGCACAGTCTTGAAGATAGGTAGCTTGGCTCGCAGACAATCGGTCCTGGAAGCTGGTGGCGCTTCTTTCCATTCCCATAGGGTCCGCAGGGTAAAAGGCAAAAGGCAGCGGCTTCTATTGTTTAAAAATAGCAGCTCTTTAGTCTAGTGTTTGGTTATCCTCCTTTAAATCTAAACAAAATCTCCAAAAAAGTCACATATTTTTAGAATAAAACAAAACAGAGTAGGCCTGTACGATCTGTCTACCCCCCATTTGGGATTCCTTGTTAATGTGTCCCCCAGCTGACATTCACCCCTCTCCTCTGGGGGTCAGGGGCTTGCAGCTTGGGGAAGCGCCGGCTCTATCACCAGCCAGCTGTCCCTGGTAAAGGGCATGTCCACACGGAGCAGGAGTCTGCACCCTTCCCCTCTGGGCTGCGGGAGTGTGTGTGATGAAGTCTATTCCTTTCCATAGGACACCACTTCAGGGACTTGAAGACCGTTATTCTGTGTACCTTGTGTCTTGTGTTACTCAGAACACGCATTCTGAAGGCTCTCAACTGTTCCTCAAATGACAGGTTGCAACGCCCCTCACCTTCTCCTCACCCTGCCCCAGCAGCCCTCCAGCCTGTCAAAGTGCCCAACATGTGCTCTTTACTTGATGAGGTGCTGAGCAGAGGACTCAAGGACTGTAATCTTCTCGAATTAAGACGCATTATTTCCAGCAGTGCCGTCTATCCTTGCAAGTGTCACGATGGTTTGCCATTCTACTAGCTCAAAATGAACTTGTGGTCAAGCTAACTCCATGCCAGCCCCCAAGCTCAGGGTCTTTATTACGTGAACTTCTGTAAAACCATCTTATGTCCATTTATTTGAGCCAGAGTACAGGACTTTGAGTTTGTCTGGTTAAATAAGAAAACAGCTGTTTCTCAGGGAAGGTAGGCATTTCACATAGCAACTGAGTAACTGAGCTTCTAGCATGTCATTCCTTAATAGTCTAGCCCAGTCTATTTCAATCTCAACTCTATCGTTCAAAAATGATATTTTAAAAAGTACAAAAACAATACAAAAAAAAAACAAACACTTGCACGTATCAGGTATTAAGTGGTTTTTTTTTTTTTTTGAGACAGAATCTCACTATGTCACCTTGGTAGAGTGCCATGGCATCACAGCTCGCAGCAACCTCAAACTCTTGGGCTTAAGCGATTCTCTGCCCTCAGCCTCCTACGTAGCTGGGACTATAGGCGCCTGCCACAAGCCTGGCTATTTTTTGGTTGCAGTTGTCACTGTTGTTTTAGCTGGCCCCAGCTGGGTTCAAACCCACAAGCGAGGATCTATATGGCTGACGCCCTACCCTCTGAGCTATGGGAGCCACCCATTAAGTGCTTTTTGTAAATTAATTCAGGTAATCCTCTCAAGAGCTTTCTAAAGCAAATCCTGTGATCATCCACATTTTAAGGTAAAGACACAAAGAAGTGAACCACATGCCTGAGAGTGCACAGCTGATAGATGGCAGAACCGGGATTCAGATCAGTCAGTCTGGTCTCAGAAGAGGTATACTCAAATTATGACTCTCAAAGCAACATTTCCAGTTTTCTGTGATCTATGGATTTTATACAAACTTCTTTTATTTTTCAGAGTATAGTAGTTTATTTAGGCAGCACCTCTGATTCTCGGGACTTACATTTGATATTGTGTATAAACATATAGCACAGATGACGGGAAAGTTGGGCATAAAGTGATTTCATTTACAAGGGACAGAAATAGGATTCAAACTAGATTAAGCCAAAAGGGGGCTTTATTGGCTCATGTCTAAAATAAGGAACAAATTTTGATTCAGAGGCAATAAGCTCTAGAACCAAAGATACCGTGGAAAGGAAATGGGTGGGATTTGTAAGTAGAAGACAAGAGAAAGCCTGCCTTTCATAAAACCATAAAATCAGCTGAGGGCCTAAGCTCACCAGGACAAAAGCAGGGCAGCTATGGGGATCCAAGGAACCTGAGATTAACTCACATGCAGCTTTGCTAGAGTAAAGCAACACTAATCATTTTTTTCTCTCCTTGTTTTCCTCCACTCAAGATAGTGAAATACCATAGCACACTTATTAGAATAGCTAGAATTAAAACAACTGAACATACCCAAACCATCATACACCACTGATGGAAATGTAAAATTGCACAACCATTGTGCAAAACAGCTTAGTTGTTTCTTTAAAAGTTAGAGATGAATTTATTATCTGACTTGACCATTCTACTACTAGGTATTTGTGTGGGAGAAATGGAAACAAGTGTGCATACGAAGACTTGTACATGAAAGTTCATAGCACTTTGTTCATGATAGCCCTGAACCGCAATCACCCAAAATGCCCTTGAGAAGGGGAAGGTATAAGCGACCGTGTGTCCCCAAAGTTGCCTCCAACATCACCATACAATAAAAAAAGAGAAATTATAGCTAAGTAACTTTTATTTACAAAATACTTATGGCAATATTTTACGAAATATTTATAAAATATCCTCCATGTGTTGGCCAACTCTTTATAAAATTTTGTAATGAATATTTTGTATTAAAGGTACATTTAGTACAATTTCCCAGTTTCCCTATGTGGGGTGACTTTTGGGACACCCTGTAGTATTTTCATACAATAAGATGCTACTCAGCGATAAAAAGGTGTGAACTACTGATCCGTAGAATGACACAGACAGGTGTCACAATGCTTACACTGAATGCAAGAAGCCAGACAAAAAAGATTACGGCCAGGTGTGGTGCTGGGAGGCCAAGGTGGGTGGATTGCTTGAGCTCAGGAGTTGAGATCAGCCTGAGCAAGAGTGAGACCCCCCCCCCACCCATCTCTACTAAAAATAGAAAAACTAGCCAGGCACAGTGACAGGTGCCTGTAGTCCTGCTACTCGGGAGGCTGAGACAAGAAGATCACTTAAGGCTAAGAGTTTGCAGTTGCTGTGAGCTACGATGCCACAGCACTTTAGCCTGGGGCAACAGAATGAGACTTTGTCTCAAAATAAATAAAAATAAATAATTGATAAATAAATAAATGTCTTTGGGGTATACAGCATTTTGTTAATGGTTTCATCTATGTACAATCAAACACATTCTCACAAGGGAAACTAGTGTAAATCAATCGGTAAGAATTTTTAGGTTTGTAAGAACATTAGAAATCATCTAGTTCAATTGTGACATTTAGTCTACAGTGATTGGCTAGATTGTTTTCTTTTTTTGAAAAATTATGATCCAATTAATTAAAAAATTATCTTGTCGGGCGATGACACATTCCCTCCAAATAAATCCCAACAACAATCTTGTCCAATTTTTTTATTTGTTTGAGTAGTTCTACTTTTACAATCTCCGATTAATCCAGTCTAGAGACACTGTTTCCTGACAGGGGAAAAAGGATGGGCAAGATGTGCTCGTCACTTCTTTGATGATGCCTTTTTATTCCTTTTCTTCCCTTTTTGAGCATAGGAAACCTTTAGTTTAAAACCTTCCTGGGTGATTTAAAAACTATTTAACTAACAAAGTTTGTATATATTCAAGGTATACAACTGGTGGTTTGATATGTGGATACATGATGTAGTGATTACCACAATCAAATTAAACAACACACCCACCTCCACCCATGCTGCACCTTAGATACTCAGAACCTGTTCATCTTATAATCAAAAGTTTGTGCCCTTTGACCAACAGCTGTTTCTTCACCGAGTTCAGGTCAAGGATTTCCTACACCTGGTTGCCCCATGGTGGCTCCCGTCCTCCTGGCATTAATGAACCATGAGAATAATTGTGTTTGTCTGGTCCTATTCTTCCACTTGCTTTTTAACCAGTAAGGAAAAGCAACACAACATACAACCAAGAAGAATTTCCAACAATCAGATAGACATTATTTAAACAGTAAATGATTTTCAAAGTATTTTAAGCAATCCAAAAAATAAGATACCTGTGTTCATTGCAATAGCAGTTTGGGCAAACGTTCAACTTTATTTTTCTATTAAATTTTTGGCATAACTGGCTAACCTTTTGTAAAAGTTCTAAAAAGAGTTCTAAAGCATAACTTGCACGAAAATTGATTTCAGATTAAAACCATGAAAGTACTAGAATTTAGGGTTATGTTCTTATATGGGTTACATTCTTTCATGGCACATGCTCAATGCATACCCTTTATTCCTTTGATAACAGCCCTTTCTCCACACACCCCTTTAGGAGGAGCCCCACACACCGTGGCCACAGCTCACTTGTCAGGGGATGAGAGGTTGGGAGGGGATGCATATTTGACCCTGGATTAGCCAACTCACTAGATGGACTGTGTGAGTTAGCATTTTCCCCCACGAATTGAAATTGGGGCGCAGAGATGCTAATCTACTTATCAGTGGTATTGGAACTGTGGTAGATATGTGTAGGATAAACAATTTATCAGAGAACAAGAGAGAAGAATGAAGCAGTTTCTTACAGAGAAGCAGAAAGGAGAGGGCAGGCCCCCTCAGAGAGATGGATAAAGAAGCTGCTTTGATTCTGGACAACGTTACATTTCTCAGTTTCAACATCTAATGCAGGCCAAGTTCTAGTTTAAATCACATGTACTATAATGCACTTCTCCTTTTTTTCTTTTTCTTCTTTTTTTTGAGACAGAGTTTCATTTGGTGCCCTTGGTAGAGTTCTGTGCCATCGTAGCTCACAGCAACTTCAAACTCTTGGGCTGAAGCGATTCTCTTACCTCAGCCTCCCAAGTAGGTGGGACTATAGTTGTCCACCACAACACTTGGCTGTTTTTTAGAAACAGGTTCCTGCTGTTGCTCAGGCTGGTCTTGAACTTCTGAGCTCGGGCAATCCACCTACCTCAGTCTCGCAGAGTGCTGGGATTACAGGATGACCCACCACACCTGGCTGCATTTCTCCATTGTTATGCCAACTTTTATTGCTTGCAAATAAAAACGTCTAGACAGAAGCAATAATTTTGGCAAAATACTTTCTAAGTATGATATTACAAGTAAAATCCCTAAAGGAAAAGTTTTAGAAATATCTGTCCTCATAAAAATTAAAAATTTATTTACCTGGCTTGGCGCCTGTAGCTCAGTGGTTAGGGCGCCAGTCACATTCACCAGGGCTGGTGGGTTTGAACCTGGCCCGGGCCTGCCAAACAACAATGACAACCACAACAACAAAAAAAATAGCTGGGCATTGTGGCAGGTGCTGTAGTCCCAGCTACTTGGGAGGCTGAGGCAAGAGAATTGCTTAAGCCCAAGAGTTGCAGGTTGCTGTGAGCTGTGACACTACAGCACTCAACCAGGGAGACTCTGTCTCTAAAAAAAAAAAATTATTTACCTAAAAGTCATAAACAGCATTAAACTAAAAAAAAAAAAAAATTGGGAACAGAGAATAGATATGACAAACAGCTACATTCTTAATATCATTGAAAATCCTTAAGAAAACATAAGTATTCTAAAAGAAAAATTCTCCTCTGGACATACCATCCTGAATGTGCTCAATCTCATCTAATGAAAAAATCAGCAAAGGTCTTAAATAGGCCATTCCCAATAGAAGAAATGCAAACAACCAATTTATATGTATATAAAATGTTCAGGTGCAAGATAAACAACGAAGCAATTACATAACAACGTTTTGATCAATGAGAGCCCCTTCTAGTACAGTGGTCCCCTAAGATTATAATACTGTATTTTTACTCTATCTTTTCTATCTTTAGTTGTTGTGTTTAGATACACAGATACTATGGTGTTAGAATTGTTTGCAGTATTCAGTACAGTCACATGCTGTACAGGCTTGTGGCCTAGGAGCACTAGGTTACATCATATTGTCTAGGTGTGTAGTTGGCTACCCCAGTCCAGGTTTGTGTAGGCATACTCCATGGTGTTCCCACCACAGCAAAGTCACTAAGGACTTAGTGACTTAGTATGTAGAATGTATCCCTTTCATTAAGTGACATATGACTAGTCTTACTTTTTTTTTGAGACAGAGTCTCAAGCTGTTGCTCTGGGTAGAGTGACGTGCTGTCATAGCTCATAGCAACCTCCAATTCTTGGGCTCAAGTGATCTTCTTGCCTCAGTTTTTCTATTTTTTTTTTTTTAGTAGAGACATGGTCTCACTTTTTGCTCAGGCTGATCTCGAACCTATGAGCTCAAGCTATCCACCTACCTCAGCCTTCCAGAGTGCTAGGATTATAGGAATAAGCTACCATACCGCCACCCCTACCCTGCTTTTTTTTCCAGACAGGTTCTTACTTTGTCTCTTGGGCCAGAGTGCATTGGCATCATCATAGCTCATTCAAACTCCCAGGCTCAAGGAATCCTCCTACCCCAGCCTCCAGAGCATGTATGGCTAACTTGTCTATTTTTTTGTAGAGATGGGGGTCTTGCTCATGCTCAGGTGCGTATCAAAACTCCTGGCCACAAGCAATCCTACCACCTCACACTCCGAAAATGCTAAAATTACTGGTGTGAGCCACCACGCCTGGCCTGTATTTTTTCTTAAAGGCAGACAGGGGTGCCTTTAAAGTCATATGTGGGGACACATCACTCCTCTACTCAAATCCCCTCAGTAACTCTCTGTCTCACCTAGAGAAAGGTACAATCCTCAGGACCGTGGGGCAGACCCCATTGCAGCACTAACCTCACCACTGCTTGCTCGACCCCCAACTCCCCTGCTCCAGCCTCCTCCATCCTGGCTGGTTGCTGTTGCTGGTATACACAGTGTGCTTCCACCTCCAGAGCTCAACCCCTGATGTTTCCTCTGCCAGAAATGCTCTTCCCCCAGGCATTTCCGTGCCCTTTTCCTTTACCTCCTTCCAGTCTTTACTAAAAAGTCACTTTCTTGGGGAGGCCTTCCCTAACCATTGTACTTAAAATGAATGCCCCTCACTCCGCCGTTGCCCCCTCTTGTTTCATGTGTCTCCATAGCATTTACTGCCTTCTAGTGGACAACACAGCTTATTTGTTTACTGTCTGTCTCATCACACATAGAATACCAGCTCCACAAGGGCAGAGACTTATACCCAGGCCTGAGTAGATAGCCAGGCACACAGCAGGCACTCAATAAACATTTGTTGAATGAAGGAATGAAAACAGGATAAAATCATTGTTGGGCACAGTCTGGGAAAGTTATTTTCACATACTGTTGATGAGAATGTAAATTGGTGCAATGTTTCTGAAGGATAACGTGGCAATAGGGATTGATGTTGTGTAACATCAATTTTACTTTGAGAAATTTATCAGAAATAAATAACATATTAGTTAGAACACTTTGGGTTGCAAATAACAAGAAGCCACTTGAGCTAGCTTAAGTAATAATGGTGGAGTGATTTATTAAGCTACATCTTAAGCCATGTTACAAAGAAAGAAAGGAGGAATACATTATGTGGGGCATTTAGACAGCTCTGCCACACCTGTGGTGGTCTTAAGTCACTCTTCCCCGGGGAAACAGATGGAGAGAGAGATTTGCATGCAGAAAGTTTACTGGACAGTGTTCTTTGAATCATTACCTTAAGAGATTGAGGAAGCAGGATTGGGCAAGGGGGTACAGGATTGGCCTAGGATGCAGTTATAGTCAATGCCATAGCCAATCCCATGGAGAGCGCTGGTCTTCTTCTCTACCAAGGCAAGGAGCCCAGACATTTATACTCACATAATACCAATCATTGGATATAGCTTGCCCCTGGAAAGGGTATGTGACATTGATTCAAGAGGGTCCTTTAGTCCAAGGGCAAGTTCTAGCAAGTGACTTAGCTATGAGCCACCAGTAACGAACACTTCTGGGGGTAACGGTACTTTGGTCCTGAAAGGGAGGCTCTGGGCAGCCCCCTGCAGATCCAAAAGAAAGTTTTGTTTCCTTCAGGGCTTAGAATAATTGGAAACAGACACCTGGATGCCGTCAGGGCTCTCTCTCATCATCCTGGCGCTCTTCTCTCAGTCTGGACTGCTTTCTAAGTTTCTTATTCCACATGGTCAAAGCTTATTTCTATCAACCCCAATTTAAACATTCAGCTTCATCCTCAGAGAGAGGGTAACTGAATAGTCCTGCTTGGGACACTGTCCATCCATGGACTGGCCAAACAACTGTACTAGAGGGTGAGGTTACATGGTACTGACATGGTGACATCTGTTGTAGGAGGTAGAAAAGGGGGGCAAATCCGCGCTTACATGTGCCACATCTACAAAGTCAGAGAAAAAAAAGTCAAAGCACATAAAGTAAAATGTTAATCGCTTAATTCTGGGTAGAGGAATTAACAATAGTTTTCTCTTTTCTCTTTTTTGTTTTGCATATATATCCTTGTAATTGTTCTATGTAGAATAAGAATATTTTAGTAACAGCTAACGGTTGTTGTTTTTTTTTTTTTTTAAGTAGTCTGGTATTTTGCATAAAAAGGGCCACTAGTTACAGAAAGACTATTTATATTAAGAAAATGTTCCGGGAAGTGGTATGAAAAAATAATCTGACTTGACTTTGCAAATCTCATTCCACTGAACTGCAAACAAACTAAACAATGAAAAGTCAAATGCTCATCTGTTATAATTAACCTTCCTACATCCTGGTGCTCCTTAATCCTCTATCATGAGACCATGCAGTACAAACTCCTAACAAAACCATCCATTTTGCTTCGGTCAAAATGGAGGCCAGAGCAGGGCAATGTGAACCATTGACCAGAATGTTATCAATATCCTAGTGTGTGCCCCACCGGGAGGTCCGGCACAGCAGCAGCCTGCTTGCAATCACTGTGTTAGCCTTCACATTTACACGAGCTTATTCGTCCATTCATTCAGTGCAGGTTTGCTGAGCCCCTCCATGCTGGGAAATATAAAGAGAAACATAGCAGAACCACACTCTGAACGTGCTAAGGATCCAGTAGGAGCAATGGAAGAATGTGTATGTGGGCGTACATATAAAATACATTTTAACGCATATACTAAATAGTTGTAATAAAATATATACAACATAAAATGCATTAAGATCCGTACTTGAGGCTCGGCGCCTGTGGCTCAATCGGCTAAGGCGCCAGCCATGTACACCTAAGGTGGCGGGTTCAAATCCCCAGCCCAGGCCCGCCAAACAACAATGATGGCTGCAACCAAAAAATGGCCGGGCGTTGTGGCGGGCGCCTGTGGTCCCAG
>CAUYQV010081220.1:0-94395 GCA_963574575.1 Galagoides demidoff
GCGTGGGCCACCTCGCCTGGCCTGGGTGAAATGTTTTATGAATGTCAATCAGATCCTCTTGGTTGATGGGGCACTAAGTTCTTCCATATCCTTGCTAAATTTGTTTAGTTGTTCTAATTGCTAAAAGAGGGTGTTGCAATCTCCAATTTGTGTATCTATTTTCTTGTTCAGCTCTCTCAGTTTTCACTTCATTTATTTTATTTTATTTTATTTTTTTGAGACAGAGCCTCAAGCTATCCCCCCTGGGTAAAGTTTTGTGGCATCACAGCTCATAGCAACCTCCAACTCCTGGGCTCAAACGAGTCTCCTGCCTTCACCTCCCAAATAGCTGGGACTACAGGCGCCTGCCACAATGCCCAGCTATTTTTTGGTTGCAGCTGTCATTGTTGTTTGGCGGGTCGGGCTGGATTTGAACCCGCCAGCTTAGGTGTATGTGGCTGGCGCCTTAGCCGCTTGAGCCATAGGCAATGAGCCACTTCATTTATTTTGAGGCTTTTTTGTTTGATGCATATACATTTAGGATTTCTATGTCTTTTTAGTGGATTGATCCTTTTAACATATATAATGTCCCTTTTTCCTCTAGTAATTTTCTTTCCTCTGAAGTCTACTTTGACTGATATTAACATAGCCTCTTGCTTTTTAAAAATTAATGTTTATATATCTTTTTTCTATCCTTGTGCTTTCAACCTACATATGTTGCTATGTTTGAAGTGTGTTTTCTATAGACAGTATACTCATTTAGTTGGATAATGCTTATTTATTCATTCATTTTATTTTATTTTATTCATTTATTTATTTATTTTTTTGAGACGGAGCCTCAAGGTGTCCCCCTGGGTAGAGTGCCATGGCATGACAGCTCATAGCAACCTCCAACTCCTGGGCTCAAGCGAGTCTCCTGCCTCTGCCTTCCAAGTAGCTGGGACCACAGGTGCCCACCACAACACCCGGCCATTTTTTGGTTGCAGCCATCATTGTTGTTTGGTGGGCCGGGTTGGAGATTCGAACCGGCCACCTTAGGTGTACGTGGCTGGCGCCTTAGCCAATTGAGCCACAGGTGCCGAGCCCACAATATATTTTTAAACATCATCTAAGCACCTGCTCTTTGAATACAAAGAATAGCACAAAATTCCTACCCAGAAGGGCTCATAATGATGAGGACAGAATAATAATAATCAAATAACTGTTATTATTTGATTATTAGTATTATTATTTATAACTAAAATTTCATCAGTACTTCACATCTTTCAAATTACTTTCTTATGGTTTATTAATATATCATTTGACATAGGGGAGTTACCATTTTTTTCTATCATTATTTTCAGCCAGGAAGGAGGCAAAGGAAAAAAGATAGGAGTACCCTGCTAGAGTGGAAAGGACACAGGGTTTGGAATATTTTAGAAGATCTGTACTCATGATTTTCAATAATAATAATAATGATAGGAATCACTATTTGCTAAGAACCTACTATGAGCCCAAATAGGACTGGATTATGCCCAACAGTTAAGTCAGTCGGTACACAATGATGTACCTTGGAAAAGTAACCTAATCTCTTTGAACCTCAGTTTCATTACTGTTTTAATAATTACCCCAATTCAGATACTCTAGAGGGGTCTATTGATAACACAAAGAGAGTGGTGGCTCCAGTCCAGCTGTCACTTGCTCCAGATCAGAGCAATTTTGGTTACTGGGGAGCTCTGTATCCTTGCTAGGCTAGAATCAGTGAGGTTCCACTGTCTAGGAGTCTGCAGTTATGAAGGATTAAGATGAAAGAACTAACAACTGTTAAACAGAAGTTTTATACAGTAAATTCTTTATTACATATTTTACTCATTGAATGAACAAACTAATGTCATTGAGCTGTTGCAAAAATAGCCCTAAGAAAGAGTTCATCAACCAATCTGGAATCAGGGGAAGGGGGTGCTTCATAAAAGAAGAGTCATTTGCAATGGACCTAGAAGGATGGGTCAAATTTGCCCATTGTCTTATGGGATGAGTAATTCAAAAGCACAGGATAACACAAAATATTTGAATCTTATCAGAAAATTTTTCTGGCACTTTGGTGTTATTGCTTCTGTTGCTTTAAGTTTAAAAAATATATTAAAATAACTTGAATTCCCTGATAATCCATCAAGGAAAAAAATCAAAGTTTTTTTTTTTGTATGTATGTTATTTTAGGAAGAAAAGAGGCTAATTCATGGTCTGACATACTATATATGAGACATAGAACGAACAATGGATACAGGCCTACATACACATTCCGCTGATGGATGTAACAATAGAGAAAGTACCACTTTTTGGTGGCATTAGTTTAAACATGCCCAAGAACAAAGTTTTTTAGAGATCCCTCCTGTTGCTCATGGTTCTCCCCAAACCATCTTGTAACATCTTTCCTGAAATGAAACTCATCTTTAATGAGTCCCTGCCATATGCTAGTTCTATATATATTCATGACAATGAGGTAGGCATTATTAACTCATTTGCATATGAAGAAACTGAGGTTTGGGCCACTTACCTAGTAAATATCAGGGCCAGAATTTGAACTATCTTCTGACTTCACTAGGCTTCTTCCTAGTACTGTATAACTTATAAGTTCTTTCTAGGACTCCTACTGAGCTAGTTTTATTAAAACCAAGAGTTGACTAGAGAAGTCAGATATAGTACCTGCCACTCTGTTTAGAGTCCCATCTGCTTACCACCATGGCTTTAATAAAAATGAACATTAATGTGCCAAACATTATGTCAGATTCTGGGAATATATAGATGCATAAGATAATCCTGGTTTCAAAGATTTCATGATGTAGCAAGAAACTTACAGTTTTATGCTAGGTTTATGTGACATCAAATATTTTTTAAAAATCTGTTTATACTTGAATCTAGCCAATCAAACAATAATGGAGCAATCCAAGAGGCTGAAAAGGAAAAGTACATTGAGAATGGAATTCTCTAGAGAAAAAAGGTGGAAACCATATTCCAAATTTTTCTTTCTAGTTAACAATTGGGAAACATGACCCTCATTTTATCCCCTCCTAACAGCCTTGCAAAAGAGAGCAGATGAAAACATGAATGAGGCAACTATAAGTATGGATTTAACTTTTCTGGATCTTGTTTTCTTCATGGGACTAATAATTTCTGTTCTGAGTTTATCTTAGAGTTGCTAATGAGAATCACATCAAAATCTTGACGATGTAAGCCACGTGGTACAACCCCTCATTTTATAACTGGGGAAACTAGTTCCAGAGAGGTAAGTTGACTTGCTTGACCTGTCAGGGCTAGTTAGTGACAGATCTGGGATTAGAACTCATGCCTCCTTGCCAAGGGTCTTCTTTCTTTACCAGAGGTACAAGATCTATGGGAGATGAAATATATACTGAATAATATTCACGATAGCCTACAACTGTAAAGGTTTTCACTCTTCTAAAAAGGGGTTGTGCAAATGTTATCTCAGTTTTGAGATTCTAAAGTTCAGAGGCCTCCTATGAGACAGGAGGGGGTGACGCTATTATTCCTATTTTACGGATGAGGAAAGTGAGACTCAGAGAAATCAGGAGGTTTTCCCTGATGTCACACAGCATGCAGCAGAGACAGAGCATTGATCCAGGTTTTTCATTCCAATCCACGACTCTCCCAACTCCTACACACTGAGCTTGGGGCAGGCAGAGAAAGGAAAAAATAACAAAACCTGCTCTTGGAAGCCTTAGAGAACCAGTCAGACCTTCCACACCTGGCTTCATTTAAAAATGACATCGTTCTCAATAGGAAGATTTCTCCAGCTAACTGGAGAAGGCTCATTTATCCAGATTCCCCTTCTTTCACCCCTTTATATTAACTCTCATTTAACTGTTTTTGAAATAAGGCTTTCCAAAGAGCTCCGCTATTTGGAACAATTTTCTGGAAAGCAATTTGGCAATAATTTAGTGTGAGAAATAATTAGAGATATTCACAGAGATTTAGCTGCAAATATTTTCACTGCTGGATTACCTACAATAGCTCCAAACAATTTTAAGTTGACAATTTTCCAACAATATAAGGGATTGGTTAAATTCTTCATAATACATGTGCGTGCTGAAGTTCTACTCGGCCACTTAAAACTATATTATAGTGAAGAGATACCACATAAAAGACTGTTCTCAACTTATGTGAAAAAGGCATAAATGAGCCTATTTTTGTAAAACAAACAAAACAGATGCACCCACTAAGGTGTTATTCCTGAGTGATAGGATTATGGGTATTTTTTTCTTCTCTTTGATTAAGTGTATGGTTGACCTTGGAATGACAAGGGTTTGAACTGCACAGGTCCACTTCTACCAAACGCAGATTGAAAATACAGTATTGGTACACAAAACCCACAAAACAAGAAGGGCCAATTTTTCCTACATGTGGGTTCTGCAGGGCCAACTGTGGGACTTACCTATGGACAGATTTGGGTAGATGAGGAGAATCCTGAAACCAATGTCCTGTGTATCCTGATGAATGGTTGGGCTTTCTAATTTTTCTTCAAAGAGAGGGCACTACTTTTTAAATTAAGATAATGTTGTGAGGGCTTGGTGGCTCACACCTGTAATCCTAGCATTCTGGGAGGCAGAGGCAGGTGGATTGCTTGAGCTCAGGAGTTTGAGACCAGCCTGAGTAAGAGCAAGACCCCATTTCTAAAAATAGGCAGATGTGTGGTGGGCCATGCAGTTCCAGCTACTCAGGAGGCTAAGGCAAGAGAATCTCTTGAGTCCAAGGGTCTGAGGTTCCTGTGAGCTATGGTACCACGGCACTCTACTGAGGGTGACAAAGTAAGAATCTTACTCAAAAAAAAAAAAAAAAAAAGAAAGAAAGAAAGAAAAGAAAAAGAAAATGTTATTTTGACCTTTCAAAAATGTATACATTTCTCTTCAAAGGAGGATCTTCCTGATGGGCCAGTTATCAACATGAACCCCAGTTACAGCCCAGACAGGAGGTCTGCCCTCAGAGGTACTGAAATGTGTAGGATTTGTTTCCCTTGCGTTAAACAGTCTCAGGTCAGTGTGCTCTCATGACTGTAGTTTTTCTAACTACTATCTCAAAACCAGCTCTTCAACCTTGCAACCATCAAGCTCACTCCTAATAATTAACCCACAGCTTCTAAAATGGCCTAGGAGGTCGGGTGTGGTGGCTCACACCTGTAATCCCAGTGCTTTGAGAGGTTGAGATGGGAGGATCACTTGAGACCAGGCATTCAAAACTAACCTAGGCAATACAGCAAGAAGCTGTCTCTACAGAAAATATAAAAATGGGCCAGGTGCAGTGGCCAGTTTGTAGTCTCAGCTACTTGGAAAGATCACTTGAGTCCAGGAGTTTGACGTCACCCTAAGCTATGACTGTACCACTGCACTCTAGCCTCAGTGACAGAGTGAGATCCTGTTTCTAAAAAGAATTGAAAAATGGGTGGCGCCTGTGGCTCAAAGGAGTAGGGGGCCAGCCCCATATACTGGAGGTGGTGGGTTCAAACCCAGCCCCGGCCAAAAACTGCAAAAAAAAAAGAAGTGGGCTGAAAAATTAGATAATCAAAATTTAGAATCATTTAGAACACAATTGCATGTGAAAGCCATTGAGAAAATATGTAGTACTACACAAACATATGATTGAGTTATTTTATGCTTTTCATATTATTTCACATGTACCTTTATATTATTGTGCCTCCGTTTCCTCATCTGTGAAGTGGGTATATTATTAGTGCCTACTTTATATGATTGTTGTGGTGATCAAATTAGTCGTTATTTGTAAGGCATTTAGAGCAGAATCTGAAATATACTAAATAATGAGTGTTGAAGAAAAATTAAAATACTAGGGTAAAATAAAAGCAGCTGGGCCCTGAATAAGAGCTTGAGGGGCTTTCATATGAATACAATGCTTGGGCTTCATTGAATAGTAAAATTTCTCTTCTTGGAGACTTAGTTTACTGTGAGACTCTCGGGCCTTACCAGGTGGTGCTACACAGTAGATAGACACACATGAGGGCATTTACGCCAGCACACCCATCATCCTTTCTCTTCTCGTCTCGTCTATGATCACTTGTACTCTTATAGTCAAAAAATTCACAAAATGAAGCAAAAAAGGTTCAGGATATGTTCTACCCTAAACATTACTATAATGAAGAAAATGTCTCAACACAGCATTGAAGTAGGAACTACTGCAATTCTCATTTTATAGATACTGGAAGCAAGTCCGGGAGAAGATAAAAATCTTGCCCAAGATCACACAGAACTATTCCCCCTGATTCCCACTGCAATGCTCAGAAGGTATGTGTTTCCAAGTCACACTATTGTTATGTGGGTGCAAACACTGTCCCATCCCCCCTAAGGGGCACAGACAAGATTGAGTATTAATTGCCTGGCCCCAAATGGAAGGCTCTTCTGATTTCAGTTTGACTTTGTCTCCCTTTCCCATAGGGCACTAGCTATCCTAACTGGGTTAAAGACTTGATGGGGGTATGAGGGAAACTTTTCCAGGGACTTCTGCTTAGTGTTCTGCATTTGGAGGCAAAGGTCCTGTGGTTGAGTCCTGTCTCTTGATCCTTCATTGCTCAGCCTCCTAATATCCAAAGTAAAGACAGTGACAACTGAGCTTTTGAATGAGGGCAAAATGCACCCGTGTTTGAGAAAGTATCCTAATGAACCACATAGACAGGAGGTAGGATGATTGGGGGGGGGTTATTTTGTGTGTGTGTATTTCATGATGCTTCTTATCTTTATTCTGGGACTGTAGGTAACATTCAGTCCCTAGAGCTACCATAAATGCACCACATCCCTATTTGAATCCTTTCGATAATGTACCAGCAAAGGAAACATTGTTTGCAAGCCACTCGTGCATCTCCAAGTCCTTAGGCCTCCTTCAGCCAACTTCTTTTTTCTTTCTTTTTTTTTTTTTGAGACAGAGTCTTACTATGTCACTGGGTAGAGTGCCATGGTGTCACAGTTCACAGTAACCTCAAACTCTTGGGCTTAAGTGATTCTCTTGCTTCAGCCTCCCAAGTAGCTGGGACTACAGGCGTCCATCACAACACCCAGCTATTTTTTTGTTTAGTTGCCATTGTTGTTTAGCAGGCCCAGGCTGGGTTTGAACCTGCCAGCCCTGGTGTATGTGGCTGGTGCCCTAGCCACTGGTGCCAAGTCAGCCAGCTTCTTTTGGACAGTTTCTAATGGTGTCTCCTCCTCTCTTCCATTGTTTATAATCTGGAAGTTCCATTTTACCGTGTCCATGTTCACGTCCATGGGCCATGTCTCTTATTCCTGGTCAAGAGGTCTCTCACCAAATCCCTAATTTACCTGCCAGCAGTCTGACCTCTCAGGACACTCAACCAGGAATCTTTATTGCACACACAAAAAATGTCTTCTTGATGGTCTTAAGCTATAATGATACAATTATCAATAACTCCATTTCCACAAAAAAGGCACCGTTAGCCACAGACATGCCTGGGCCTCAAAGAACATCAGAGCTGGGCTGCTTTGGGAATGATGTGCCAAGAGTTAGATCAGGATGCAGCTGATTTGTCTCCCGTATCTTCAAAGTACCCAACTGCAGTGAATGCAGTCAAGTATCTCTCTTAGAACTTCTTCACTAAGTAGATTGAATTGGTTAAATAATACTATACTACTCCGTTGGTGAGCACTCCTTTCATGGAATATTTCAGGCAGAGGTCAATGACCTTCCAGGGTCTTTCCCATTTCTGTCTTGCTATGATGTCATAGCATTACAGTTCTTTGCTCAGTGTTGCCAGTCATCCTCGTTCAGACACTCTGGGCTCCTTGGCGATTAGGAGTGATCACTGGTGATTCACAATACCAGAGGCAACACATTAAGACTGTCTCATTTCTTTGGTGTATTTTCAAGCACACACAGTCTCCAAGGAACACATGTCCACTATTTACCTCAGAACGCAAGGGACTATGCCACTCAATTTCTCTAGAAAAGTCTATAATGATTACTTATGATGACGATAAATTCCTTATATTTAGATAGTGTTTTATATCCTTCGGTAAACTCCATTTTATTAGACCTCAGAGCAATGAGCGCTGGCCCTGATAGGCAATTATTATGATCAATATTTTAGGGCAAAACAGAGGCAAAGAGGTTCAGCATGTTGCCTGAGACACCACAGCCTGTTAGTAGCTGAACTGATTCCTGGATCCCCCACTTGCAGAAAAAAAAAAAACAACACACTTTCATTCTATGGACCACCTAAGACAGAAATGGGATGAGAAGGGACAAAGAATTCCAGGCCAGTGCACACATGGCTATTTATCCTTCCAGTTCCCAGAAATCCCTGGTTTTTATCTCTCATTACCTACTGCTTTCCTGTAACAAGACAGTCTACCCATTCTGATCACGGAAAACCTGGTCAAGTATTACTCTTGCCCCACCTGGGAGTCTTCCATACCTAGCAGCTCCTAACAGCAAATCCTAGAATCTTCTTGCAAAGATCAATGCTAAACAGAGGTCCTAACTCTAGGAAGCCCAAGTTTCCACTTTGCCTTAACCCTTCCAAAGGTAGCAGCCTGCTAAGTTTACAGAAGGGCAGTCATGACTTGTCTTTTTATAAAAAATATAAAATCACATTGTTGTAGAGTGCATTATAACTACTAGATATTATTGAAAAAGTTCTAATTCTTAAGCAATTTCCAAGTCACATTCAAGAGGTAGGAGAAAGGTCATATGACTATATTCTAACACAGGAAGGTGAAATGCATATCGTAGGGTGAGTCAGGACACATCCCAGATCGAGGGGCCTTGTGGAATCACAGAATTAGACTAAGTCATTCAAAAATCCCGTATTTGGTGCCAGGAATGGATGATGATGGAAATCTCAGCTTGAACTGTTTTTCTCATTTTGTGTTTCAATTTTTTTTTTTTTTTTTTTTTGAGACAGAGCCTCAAGCTGTCACCTTGGGTAGCCTCAAGATGTCACCTTGTGCTGTAACATCACAGCAACCTCCAACTCCTGGGCTCAAGTGATTCTCCTGCCTCCACATTCCATGTAGCTGGGACTACAGGCGCCCGCCACAACGTCTGGCTATTTTTTGGTTTCAGCTGTCATTGTTGTTTGGCGGGCCCAGGCTCGATTCGAACCTGCCAGCTCAGGTGTATGTGGCTGGTGCCTTAGCCACTTGAGCCATAGGCGCTGAGCCTTGTGTTTCAGTTTTTAACACCACTATTTTATTAACAATAGTTGCTGCCTTCAAATTACTTCTGTGGCCCTTTAAAAAAAGTATATTTAAAAATCACAAAAATAAGCTAAAGTATACAATTTTCAGATAGGTCTACACTGACAAACTAACAAAATTCCAACAACAGTAACTAAATAAAATGGACTTTCTCCCATACAAACTCATTACTGTTATTGTAATATTATCCTTCTTCACATAATAAAGCATCTCCCCACTGGAAACACTCCACCAAATTAACCAGTTGTCCAGAATTTGAAGATTATTCGCCCAGAAAATTTTGAGCATCACAAAATTAAACCAGTCCAGGCCAAAATCAATGTCTATTTATATATGATAACTTCTCAATAATTTCAAAGAAGAGAAATAAGAAATTATTCGATATTTAGAATTATAATTTATTTTAAAAGAATACATATATTTTCATGTACAGTGAATCATATAAGGTCAGGTATATCTGGGAATTTATAAGGAAAATGAAACGTGGTTGAAATATTACAATTCAAAATAAGCCTATGTTACATCAGGATGAATTTTAGACACAAATCTCCATGTTATTTCATTTATGTTAAATATTTCTCAAGCAGCATCACAATTTTTAAGAGGCAAATTTGGGTTAAATTCTAATATAACTTTACCACTGAGGTAGCAATAAATATGGAAAATATTTGTCTGATTCTTCAAAGTAATCTTTTTAGAAGTAAAATATTAAAATAAAGTTTTGTGTAAACTTAATGGAGCATAATTTTCTGCTATACGTATGTATCCAAAACCCAAACTCAAACAGCAAAAAATGAAAACAGAATAAATTTTTATTTTTTAAGATTCAGCAATGGAATGTCAAAACATAAATAATGACTATTCCAAATTTGTTTCTATAACCCATCACTTATCTTTCTTCGAGCTGGCCAATCTATGTGTGAGCTTTAGGAATCCCAGCACATATATGTATCCATCTGTATCAGTTCTCCTACTTACAATAATTTTTTTTCCAAATTAATATAATTTCTTTTTTAAACCAAAACAAAAAATGCAGCACTCTTAACAGGGCAAAGTGCTTGGATACCGCACTCAAAAAATAAAATAACAACATGAGCTTTTTAAATAGCAAAGTTAATAAAAATAAAATCACATTTGTATAGCACTTCCCATTCAGGAAAATATCAAAGTTCACCAAACTAAGATCTGTTCACTCATTACTGATGTGTGTTCGTTCCTGCAGAGGAAATAGGTAATCTGATTAACAGCAAAAGTACACTTTAGATATTACTGGCCTTCTGGACCAAGAAACACACAATAAAATAAATTGTCTCAGAAGAAAATATTAAATGAAGTCAGTTGCAGCTGTATCTCCTGAAATTCACCAACCTAGCGTTCTGCCAGTCCTGAGGCATGGAACTTTTCTCATCATTTTTCCGGTGGTAGAGCTGGGTAGGCACAAGGCCGTGCACACTCAGCCTCCCTGTGCCTGCAAAGCAGCTTCCTGGAGAATTTGATGCTGAAAGTCTTGTCTTTGAATTGAAACAAGCTATCCAGGGTTGAGTCTGTAATTCTCACCTTTCACCCGAGTATTGAGACACAACGCACCTGATGGGTACCCAGAGAGGAACTGTTCCCTCCTGCTTGACAGAGGGACACCCCAGCCCAGATTCAAACTTCTACCTCAATCTGTGTTCCTGTGCTTTTCCCCTCTTGGTGCATAAACCCAGAATGACAGCAAGCAAGATGGTACAGCTAGATTGCATACGTTAACTCAAATAGCCTAGAGCTGGTCACATTTTGCAGGCCTTATCTGTTGTGCTCGAGTGGTAATAAATGCCTCTCAAAATAAAAATATCCAAGGTCTGTTATTCCTCCATTTGCTTATTTATTCAACAAAAATGCACTGAGTACTCTGGTGTGCCAGGAGCTGCTGTAGGCAGTGAAGATATGAGTGGGGTGTGGGGGTGGGGTGGCAGGAGGGTAAGCCCAAATCCTTGCTCTCATGGAGCTTACATTCTTCTTCAAATGATTATCTCCCAAGACCTCCCTGGGAACACTCCACCAAATTAACCAGTTACACAAAAGGACCAAATTTGTGCATACACGTTATTGGTACAATAGATTCGCGCTATACTTTGATTCTAAAAGGTTCTTGTGCTTTTGAAGACATTACCTCCCACATCCAAGCTGTTATCTCACAAAAATGAAAATGAGGCCCTTGTGGGGGAGGGCCACTGTCTAATATGAACTATTTATATGCCCTTATACTATTTAACGAGTTACAATGCGCATGTATTGATTGCATAACTAAATATAAGTCCATGAACATTTTTGAACTGTCCTATCAGCCTCTCATTATTCCTGAGAGATTGAAGGAAGACAGATGGGAATGAATGAACCTCCAAGAAAGACCCAGAGTCAAGAGAGAAGACGGCACTTCTTTCCCCCAAACTGAATGAAATAACAACAGGGTTCACTAGTAGCAACTAACAAGGACCGGGGCATGGCCAAAACTATACGGTTCAAGAAGTATCAGCTGAGACAAGAAATCAATTCTGGGGTAGCGTGAGCCAGTGGAGTGGCAAGGTTCCCATCTGTTCTGACCCCTCAAAAGCTCTGGAGATAAGTCAAGACCATCCTGAGAATCCTCACTGAAAATCCCAGACCTGGTGAGAAGTAAACTGAGACGATATCCTAGTGTTTTTCTTCTTTACAGAGAAGTAGTGGTAACAGCTGTGAACAGCTGCTTAGAGAAACAGAATACGTGTATAAAGAGGCTGGCTCTGGCAGAGCTGGAGACTCCTGTCCTAATCGGGGCATAAATACGAGACTAGAGGTTCTCAGAAATATATATATGAAAAAAAAAACCCCAAAGCTATAAAAAGGTTAAGTAACTTGTTAAGGTTTAACTGTTTTTTTGTTTTGTTTTGTTTTTTTGAGACGGAGCCTCAAGCTATCCCCCTGGCTAGAGTGCCATGGCATCACAGCTCACAGCAACCTCCAACTCCTGGGCTCAAGCCAGTCTCCTGCCTCCGCCTCCCAAGTAGCTGGGACCACAGGCGCCTGCCACAACGCCCGGCCATTTTTTGGTTGTAGCCATCATTGTTGTTTGGCGGGTCCGGGCTGGGGATTCGAACCCACCACCTTAGATGTATGTGGCTGGCGTCTTAGCCGATTGAGCCACAGGCGCCGAGCCGAGGGACATATTCTTTCTGAAAATTTGCTGAAAGCTGTGGATCCTTCTGTTGGCAAAATGGTACCATGATAGTTGTATGAAATTCAGCATCTATGCATTTTTTTTAGCATCTATAACACAGTTATTCTTAGGAATTCATGGAGACTCCCTCCCTCCCCCAGGTTATAAACTGGTCTAGGAGCCTATGGCACTTTACCAGCAGGAAATGGAACTTTGCACGGAAATAACCATGTAAATGATAAAACATGTTTCATTACATGGAAAGATCAAGGTTTTTATTCAGAGTTCTCCTTTGGCTGGGGAAGTGGGGTTGGTCTGCACAGCATTTTCTGTGCTCGCTTGAGCCTGTGTTTAGTCTTCTTGGTTATAGTGGAATATTTTTCCTTTTATCCTAGTCTGGAGTTTCAAGGTTGGCACTTCTTGCCCCTAAAATGTTTATTTTAAGATTTAGAACAGTTCTTCACTTTTTGATAAGGCAGAGTGCATCACCGAGGATGCCTTGTGGTCAAGTCCGAGGGCCATTCTGCCGAATTCGGAATCTGGCAGATGCTGGCTCACCCAGACGGTGTGACCTTGGGCTGCCTCACCTCTCTGACCTGTAAAGCAGAGGCACAGAGTGACCACAAGCCCTTGATGGTCAAGGATTAAAGAATACTAAGCATGAAAACATAGACCTGGAGACTTCCCAAATAGGCCAAGGCAGACTTTGCATTTGGATGCCTTGAACTTGGGAAGTGTGGGGCCAAAGGCTACTGTTTTTACTGAGTCTTTACTGTGGAGGCACCTGGCAAATTCCGCCCAGGCAGCTGAGTTCCCGCTGTGAGGTGGACGACCTGTGCAGTTTTAATGTGCTTCCTCCTCCTGGACACGCAGACTGCAGCTTTAGCATCTGAGCACTTTGCAGAAGCCGAGGCTCTTCCCTGGTTGTTAACTTGCTAAGGACCCCAGCGAGTTTCCTCCTTGCCTTTGATGCTTCCAGCATTAGCTGGCACAGATCTGTAGCCACACCCTGGAGTGAAACATTATTTAAGTGACTAGAGAGAGAGAGTTCCATGGGGCCATTTCAAATTTAGACATGGAATTTTGCTGGGCTTATTTCTTTGCCACTGAATTTTGCATTTGCATGTTCTAAAGCCAAAAAAAGGAGTTGAACTTTCCCTTTTGTTTGCTTCATTACTCCCACCGATCTGGCAGTTTGGCGGGATGGCGGTTGTGGTTTTTAGTCTCAGATTCACTTTTAAAACTGTGCTGTGCGCGTGCATGCAGAATCCTCTCCTCCCTGAGGATTTTGGGGTGATTCAAGCCGGCTGTCTGCCCAGTTGTGTACTGATTGCTGCGGGCTGGACTGGGTGAAACAGTGGAATCCACCATTTCTCAAGCACCTGCTGTGTGCCAGGTACTGTGTACTTCATCTCATCCCCTCGGCAGCCCTCTGGATGCCATCCCAGGGTCACAGGGGACAGCCTCCAAGGGGCCCTTTCACTCCAAGGTCGCAGGCTGTGCATTGTGTAGCTGCTGTGCAAACCCAGGCCAGGCTGACCTGAGCCCATGGGCTTTTTCTTGGCCTGTCGCTTCTCCTGTGACCTCAAGGGACTTCCTGTGTATCCTTTATGTCCCCACCCTTGTGAGGTTCCACTTAAGGAAAAACGAAGTAGGTCTTGGTTGGACAAGGAAGGCCTTGGAGAGTTCTCTCTCCCGCCCAGCCTGCTTAGGGGCATCCTGTATTTTTCCAACCTGCCCACCCCAGTACCAAGTCACCTGGCCAAGGTGGCTTTTTCCAGGCAGCCAGCTCTGGGATGAAGGTAGGGCTCTGCTCACCTCACCTTTGTGACCTTCCCAGGGAGCTGTGACCAGTACGTATAGGAAGGAGGGGTGCAAAGAAGGTAGCTTTCTCATCTGTGTCCCTGCTTCGTGTGGGCAGACTGAGAGGTGGCCAGGCTGAGCCTGAGATCGCCTGGTAGTGAGCCGTTTACCTGGGGACGGTGTTGTGATTAGAGGTGGATACCTGACAGCACCTTCCTAGCATTGGGTTTTAGACCCATGAGATGAAAGCTCAGATCTGGTCACAGAGTTCACATCTGCTCTGGAGGGGCCTTTTGAGGTTGTCCAGGCTTATGCTTTAATTTTACATTTGGGGAAGCTGGTGCCAGGAGGAGAGACTACCATTCCTACCCCAGTATGGCTTCTAACTTTATCTACTCTAGGGTACCTACCAGGAAAATCAGGGAAGAGGGAGGCTATCATTCATTCATTCATTTATTTTGGCATTTGAAGTTCTGAGTTAAAATTTTTTTATTGTGGCAAAATATACATAATACTTATTCTGTTAGCCTTTGGTAAGTGTACATTTTGGTGGTATTAAATACTCCACAGTGTTGTAACCATCACCACAATCTATTCTCCAAACCTTTTCACTGTAAATGCTATGCCCATACAGTCCCCATTCTCCCGCACCCCCCGCTGCTGCTGGGTAAATGGAATTGTATAGTATTTGTCCTGCTGTTGTCTGGTTTATGTCACTTAGTGTGGAGTTTTCAAGTCCCACCTATGTTGTAGCAGGTGTCAGAATTTCTTTCCTTTCTTTAGGGCTGAGTGACGTTCTGTTGCATGGAGAGATCAAATTTTACTTATCCACTCTTCTGTCAGTGGACCCTTGAGTTGTTTCCATGAAACCTTTGGCTGTTGTGGGTGGTGCTGCTGTGAACATTGGTACAAATGTTTGTTAGTGTCCTTGTTTTCAGTTCTTTTTCATATATACCTGGCAGTGGACATTTATTTTTTTAAAAGATGTTCACCACCCCCATTGCATAAAGAACTCAGGTTTATTGTGGAATAATTAGGTAACACAGATAAACAGAGGACGAGAATAAAATTCACCTGGAATGCTGACACCCAGAGATGATGATGAACATTTCTGCAGGGGGTTCATTTGCACGGGCTGCTTTTTCCATCCATACGTGATGATGCTGTACGTGTACAGTCTGTGGCAGCGTGGGATGGATCTTCATTTAGAATTATAAAAACTTCTCTGCGTAAGGCACTGGAGTGGGGGGGATGGGATGCCAGCTGGACTCTCACCACCTCCAGGAAGTGTCCTTCTTGGTGCGGGACGCATGCCTCTGTCTGTGTCTGCTGTGTCCTGCTTTGCTTGTCCCCTTTCCCCATTATCTGTTCCTTAACTGGGCTGTGGAAGTTCTGAGAAGGCTGCTCAGCACAGGCCCTGCTTGTGGTCGTCACTCAATGTTTGTTGAATGAATGAGAAATGATTAAGTGAATGAATGAGTGAAATCCACAAACGAGCAGCCTGGGGTCCTCTCTGGCTCGACTGTCTCACCTCCATCCTGCGGCAGGCATGTTGGTGGGGTGACTGGGCAGAGTCACTGAGCCTGTCCAGGGCCTGTCTTTGTTGTTACCTGTAGGAGATGCAGAGGCCATGGCTGTGATGCTGGCTCAGACAGCAGCGCCGCCTGGGTCTCCCACTCCCCAGAGGGTCTCCTGGTGTCAGGTGCTTGACTAGGGGCTGTGAGGTGAACAGAACATAGCCCTCCTTGAGCACCTTCACTGAGGGGGAAGGGAGGGCAGAGTATGTGGTAATTTCAGATAATAATTGTGATGAAGAAAAATACATCCTTTGTCTTTCTTCTTTTCTTCTCTCTTTGTTTCTTTCTTTTTTTTTTAAAATTAACTTAATTGATTCTTGGAGGCCAGGGATATACAGTAACTGGGGGTTGAACCCCAGCTCCCATTACTGGTAATGGCCTTGAGCTCTGCTAGCCTCAGTTTCCCAGTTGCATCATGAAGGACGGTGGTGTGTCTCCTTCAGAGGGCTGCTGTGAGGCACATTGCTTGTGAAGCACTTGTTGTCATGAACGGACCATCATGGAGTGATGGATGTGATGGGTACCTGGCTTTAGAGTCACCAGACTGACCCTATCCAGTTACTGATTGGCCTGGGTGAACTGGGGAGGGCTGGTTAGGGTGTTGGACTGGGGGGACTCACCATACCGGCCTTTCCCCTGGATGCTTCAAGCTGAACTGAATTTGTTCAGCGGCCTCTCCCTGTGTCAGATTCAGTCTCCTACCCCGGAACTGGGAACAAAAGGGTCTAACTTGAAAGAGGCCGTTGTTCCTTCACGAAGTCTGCAAAGCCAAAGTTGAGTTTCTGCAGCCAGTTCCAGGCGTTATGTGGCAGGGCCAGAATTTTTCCTTTTCCCCGTGCCTCATTTTGGGCCAATTCTTCTGGTTAGTTGGTTGAGATGACCAGAACACACAGAAAGCCTTTGAAGTGTGCCTGTCCTCACAGGGCTGGGACAAGGATCTGCTTGGGCTCCAAGAGAATTTTTAGTTGCGCAGTTTCCATTTGCCAGGCAAAGGGCTTGGCGAGGCCACGTGACGCCTGCCCGGCCCTGTGGCCCAGCCTGAGGGTGTGGACGATAGACTGGACCTGCACTTGGCCCCCCTCCTTGGCATTCACTATGGGACCTGGGCAAGTCCAGAGCAGCCTCCGTGGTGCTGTTGTCTCCCCAATAATGGTGCCCCCCCAGTGATGCCCCCAACAGCAGTGCCCCCTAGCAGCGATGCCCCCAGCAATGGTGCCCTCAACAGCAGTGTCCCCAACAGTGGTGCCCCCCCAGCAGCGATGCCCCCAGCAATGGTGCCCTCAACAGCAGTGTCCCCAACAGTGGTGCCTTGCAGCAGATCTGGAAAGAAAAGGAGTTCACTGTTTCCCTTTTCCCAGCCTCTGCCCCTTTGCCCCTTCATTGCTCATGTGGAGCTTCTGTCAGCAGAACGAGATGTAGGCACACGAGTGGGTGCCCTCTGTGGCTCTTTGGGGCATAGGAAGTGGACCCTCCTGGGCAGGGGTGAGGGTGGGCAGCAGGAGGCCAGGGTTCCTACTTCTTCAGGTTCAGTTCAGCCCAGCTCCCCCACCCGCACTCAAGCTTATAGGTGGTGTCTACATCCTGGAATGGAGAGTGTGTCCAGAGAAGTCTGGGTGTGAATCCAGCCAGACTGTCCCCATCCTTACAGAGAAGGGAGGGTGAGCACCCAGTGGGAAGGTACCCTAAGGCCTCCCACCAGGTGCCTGCGTGCTGTGTCCTCCCTGTGTGTCAGGGCGTCTTGTAACTCAGTATTTGTGTGGCATGTCTGGATCATGTTCTTAGGGGCACTGACTGGGTCCCAGGTGGAGAGAGTGCGGATAGTCGGCCCTGATGCCCTGGGAATCCAGCATACAGGGTGACATGTGGAGCTCAGGGAAGCACTAGGTTTCCTGAGGATGGGATGGCTGATCAGAAATGCATTGGCAAAGCCCAGGAGACCTGGCAATGGGGGGGAAGGGGAGGCAGTCAAAACGCCACAGGCCTCAAGTTGAGTGGAGTGGGAGCAGGTAGGGCTGGGGAGCGTGAGCTGGGTGGGAGTATCTCGCATGCTGGTTGGACCTCAACATGGGTACCAAAAAGGGACCCTGGAATTGCCTGTAAACAACTTGTTACTTTGTA
Organism: Galagoides demidoff; assembly: GCA_963574575.1. Lineage (NCBI taxonomy): Eukaryota > Metazoa > Chordata > Mammalia > Primates > Galagidae > Galagoides > Galagoides demidoff. The sequence continues at coordinate 17,865 of CAUYQV010081220.1, forward strand.
CTCAGCCTTGAAAGGAAGTAGTTCTTGGCCTGATTTGGGTCGTCCATGGGCCTGAGAAGCTGGGAAAGGCTGGCCGATGATGAGGGTAGAGCGTGGTTCAAGCTTTGGTTTTGGTGGAGAAACCCAAGAGGACTGGATCTTGCAGTCATTCTGGGCTAGAAGCATCTAGATCCAAGATAATGTGAGATCTGTCAGGCAATTCAAGCACTGGGACTACTTTTCCATGGTGAAAGGAATCCCTAGGCCAGTGATCAGAAGAGTGAGTTGGGAGTTTCACCCTGGGCTCTGCCACTTGGCTGCTGCGTGACTTTGGGCAAGTAACTTCACCTCTCTGAGCTTGTGTTTCTCATCTGTACAATGAGTAGATAGTGGCACTGATTCCCTGGGCTTCTGAAAAGGATTCTATCTAGCACAGAACAACTGGGTCTTATAACTTGCTTTTGTTTGCACAGTTAACAGTGGAGGGGGCCTGACTGAGCTAAGGGGAGGGAGGAGTTGGGAGGGGTCACAGAGGGCTCCCAGGGCAGGTGTCATCAAGCTTCAGAGTCAGACCTTCTTAACTCCAGGCTCTGCCTGAACTGTGTGTTCATGGTTCTCTAGCTGTGTGTGACATTGGACAATTATTGAAATTAAATTGAGTGTGTTGTTTACATTCAGATTACCCTACCTGGAAAATGGGATAATAGCATTCAGCTCCCAGGCTGCTGTGGGGGTATAAGGGCTGCTAGGTCAGCTCTGTTTGAGGAAAGGCTCTTGACTGTCTTGGGGGGTGGGGTGGGCTTTCTTCAGGCTCCTCCTGTTTGCTGGCTGTACCTTTGACCTCCTGGAGAGACAGCTGAAGACCAGAACCCTTGTCCTGCCTGACATTTTTCATCAAGTGCCCTGTGTTATCTTTTGCAGAATCGTGAGCAGAAGGAAGGACAAACCACTTCCTCTATAGCTTCAGATTTATCAGACACAACTTTGGATAGTTTCGGTTTTAAAAGAAATATATCTGAAGCATTAGATAAATAAAGCGGCCCCTGGACTCTGCCCTCTATTTCTTTTTCTTTTTTTTTAATTTAAATTTTAATTTTTTTGAGACAGAGCTTCAAGCTGTCTCCCTGGGTAGAGTGCTGTGGCATCACAGCTCACAGCAACCTCTGACTCCTGGGCTTAAGTGATTCTCTTGCCTCAGCCTCCCAAGTAGCTGGGACTACAGGCGCCTGCCAGAACTCCCGGCTATTTTTTGGTTGTAATTGTCATTGTTTGGCAGGCCCAGGCTGGATCCAAACCTTCCAGCTCTGGTGTATGTGGCTGGCACCTTAACTGCTTGAGCCACAGGCGCCAAACCTCTCTGCTGTTTCTATGTTTGAGATGAGGGTTCCCCCGAGCCTCAGGGGTGCTGGGACTGGAGCCCCATTGGGGTGGTGGTGCCAGGGCTTCCTTTGTGCTTGCAGGCTGTGGTGGTGGTGGCTGGGGCTCCAGGCATCTGCGTAGTGCTTTTTCATGTCCTGTCAGTTGTCTTTGCACGCAGAGGCCAGGTCGTGGAGTCAGATGTTTCAGAAGTTTGACCCCCTAAAAGCCTTTTATCCTTATGTTTTCTGGAGAAAATGTCAAAATAAGGCTGAAGGAGCTGCCAAGCCACCTGGAGGCTGGGGTCTGGCTGTCCTCTGCTCTTTGCCCCCCACAGAGGTGGAATCTTGGGGTTATACTGGCTGGAGCTATAGGAACTTGGGATTTTATAAGTAAAAAATGATTGCATATTGTTTTCTTATAGTCTGACTTACCAGTTGGTGAGTAAACACAATTCCTGACTTCCAAATGTCACTTCTTTGCTGTAAGCCTGAGATTCCTTACATCAGTACAAAAAGAAATGCCTTTTTGGCAAAGGAAACATAATGATTGGTATACTCTGTATACACATAGGCACATATATACACATACACACAAACATGCACACACATGTGTACACATATATGTACGTGTATGCACAGAGGTACATAAACACACACGTAATACATAAATACATATATCTGTTCAGACATGTAGGTGCATCTCCAAAGGCCATCTTGGGCATTTCACGCCCAGCACCCATGTTCACTAGGTGTGTGTGAGACTTCGGGTATGTTGCTGTTTTCTCATCTATAAAGTGAGATTTAGTAGCATTATTTATAAGTTGGGATTGTGATCAGGATTCAGCGAGATAATTTATGAAACAAACCTAGGATAAGACCCAAAACCCCAAAGTGCTTCATACAGATGGGCTATTCTTATTTCCTGTGTTCTTCCTGGGTCCCGTCGCCAGCCCTCTGCAGTGTCCTGTGTCTGCCAGCTTCTCCTGGGATCTTCCTGGTTGAGTAGACAGTGAGTGCAGACCCTGGCCTGACACTGCTGAGTGCCATGTCATGTGCTCCCCTAGGGCACTCGGATGTTGCCCCTGTTCCCCAGAAACTGAGAGTTCATGAAGGGATGTGCATGTCACCAGGGCCCCTTCAGAGGTGGCAGGTGCTGGGAGGAGAGAGGGTTGGGAGGACTTAGCGCAGTCCCTGGGAGGAGGGCCTACCTGCCCCTGGCAGGCCTCTCCTGGCGGGAGCCAGTCCTGTGGAGACCTGGGGTGTAGCCAGCGAGAGGCCCTGAGCTGTCAAGGCCTGGGAGTTGACGTGGTGTAGAGGTTGGAGGGGCAGGCCCGTTGTGATTGCCATGGCAGTGTGGACTCTGCGTCCAGTAGGTTCTCTTGTCCCTTTGCATCTCCTTTGGGGTTGGCCACCCAGGAACTGTTTGAGGGGTTGGTCGGTTGAACTGCCCACCTGAGAGTGCACATTGGCCTTGAACCCACTGGACATAGGTCCGTCTCCTCTGAGAGCCCTCAGTGACCTGCTCTGTAAACTGGGCGTGGAGACCTGACCCTTAGCCATGCTACCAACCTGCCCACGGGCCCTGCCTCCCACACATCCTTGTCTGAGGTCAGGGCCTTCAGCCCTTGGCCTTGCTGGTGGTCAGCTCCTGAGAGCACCAGGCTCTGTCTCTGCCCAGGGACGTGAACAGGCTGTGGCTGTCACTGATGTGTCGTCTTTCGTGTTTGTCATGGGGGGCATGTAATTGCATTCCTTGTGAGGAAATGACACAGAAAGGGCAGGGGTGTCAGCAGCGCCGCTCTATAATTTTCACGTCTGGACGGGTTTCAGGACTGAGCTGTTTTCCTCTGTGACCAGCAAAGGCTGCTGCCCAAGTCAACAGCGGTGCATTTTGGAGTCTGCCTTTGTTGGTTTTCTATTTTCCTTTCTTCTTCTTCTTTTAATAGGTCTTTTTCCCTCTTCCTATGAAATAAGACTGGTGGTTTGGATGCGGTAGGTAAGAATTAGTAGTTCCTGTCCTTTTGGTGTGGGAGTTGGATGGGGGTTGATTTAAACATTCATTTCCCATTAAGAGAGTCATGGGCTTGGAAGCTGCATTAGAAGGGGGATTTCAAGTCTTGAGTCCTGCCTCGCCAAGTCCTGCCTGTAGGACTTGGACCTGCCCTGGAGTGGGGCAGGGGACCCTCTGAGCAGAGGCTGCAGGCGGGGCACCCAGGGGCCTGGCCCAGTCTGCTGTAGGTTTCACTTGGCCCACACCACATTATGTTGGTGTTTTTGTTTTGTTTTTAAAGTAAGTTGTCTGCATTTAAAAATTGAGAGTTTTCCTCTGAAAAAGTCTGGATTTCCATTTTCTAATAATAACAACAAAAGCAAACACTTGTGTCGCTTGCCACAGGCCTGGCATAGCTCTAAATGACTCCCGTCTCTTTGCTACCCTGGTCCTCGCAATGGTTCTGTGGTTTAGGCTTTTTGCTACCTCCCCGGTCAACAGACAGGCAGGCCCCAGGACGGTTGCTCCTGGCTGTGCCCAAGAGGCCGCCCCCTGGCGCTGCCCAAGAGGCCACCCCCTGGCGCTAGGCACACATGCTCCACTTCACCCACCATGCATGGGCTCATTGCTTGCTCAGGCCTGGTGGGCACGGACTTTGCACCCTCTGAGCTTGGAGAGGTGAAGGTGGGTGGGAGGAGTCAGGCCACTGTTCCTTGGATTGAGTCATTTAGCACTGATTTATCCCAGCCCCCTCCTACCTCTGTCGCCTCCCTTCCATCCCCCCCTCTTCCTTTCTCACTCCTTCTTTCTTGGCCTCGTCCTGCTCAGCTGGGCTGCTCCTCACATACCTCTCCTGCTCCTGTCTGGCACCTGTGCAACCTTCTCCCCACTTTCAAACCAGACCTCTGGCAGGAGGTGCTGCAGGAGGAAGAGGGAGCTGAGTCAGGTCCCAGAATCAGGGGAACCCCAGGCCCTTGTGTCTTCTTCCTGTGTGGTCCCTTCAAATGCAGACTCTTTCTGCCCTGCTCACCCACACTTTGGTGGAAGGGGAGGGGTGAGGGACCATTGCACACCTTTGGGGGGCTTTTAGGGGGCTGGTCAGAGTCACTTTCCTCTTGGGGTTCCCTCTCTTCTGGTACTGCCTCTCCTGCCAGCAAGGCCTCCCTTGTCCCCTCCAGGCATAGTTTTTGAAGGGGGGTTGGGCAGTCCTTGCTTATCTTTGCAGAACTGCTGGTGGGCTGAAGGTGAGGTAGCCAGGCTTGAGGGTAACTCATTTTGGAAGTCTTGAGCTGTCCCTTCACGTAAGGAGGCTGCAGAAACATGGAGGTGAAGTGGTCTTGTGGCTTCATGGATGGCGCTGCCGTGGGCCTTCCCTGAGAGGAGCAAGGTTGGAAGATGCTGTGTTTGGAGGCTTTAACCTTTGCCCTTTCCTCCCCTGCTTCCCCTGTCCATGTCCCTCTCTCTGGCTGCATTAAAAATGGCTTTGTTGAGGTGTAATTGACATGCAGTAAACCGCACACTGCCTCTTTCCTTTGGAGATGAGCTATTTCAGCCATCCAAAGCAGTACCTAGAACAACATTTCAGTATAAGAACCATTCCAGGTGCAGTTCCTGGTGTGTGCCCCTCTCTGATTTTAGCCCTTCCTTTCTCTCTGCCCTGAACTTGAGCTTTGTCCTCTTTATGCAGATTTTTGTATTTTTACTACTATGTACTATTATGGGATACTCCAAAATGTTTACCAGGTTTTAAAGTTTCATATAGTTTCATAGCTTGGACATTCTTATGCAGCTTGCCCATTATGTTTATGCTGTGTAAAGTGAGAGTCACCCAGGATGCTGCCTGTGGCTCTGCTCGCCCGGGTCCCCTGCCCTTGAGTATTCATTCTGTTGTGTGAAGGAGCCACGCGTGCTTCTTTATTTACTCTGTTGCTGCCCTCTTGGGTTGTCTCTAGATTTTTACTGCTGTGAACAGAGCCACGGTGTTTGTAGGGTCCGAGAGTCCCTCCCTCTCCTGCTGCTTCTCCCCTTCTCCTCCTCCTCTCCTCTTGTCCTTACTTCCCAAGGTCAGTCGAGTTCAGTCCCTTGGGCTCCTTAGGAGGTGAGGAAGGATGGGAAGAACCCCGGCCTGGAGATCAGGACTCCTGGGTTTAGCCACCGCTTGGTGGCCCTCCTTGGGCTTCATCTGTCACAGGCCATTTTTTACCTTGTGGGGGCTGAGATAATTTGTACAGAGTGTGGAGCACTCTGGGGCATGTAGTAGGTGCTTGATAACTGGTGGCTAATTGTGTTATCATCCACTGGTAAGACGAGTCCATCCACTAATTTGGAAGAAACACATCAGCCTGGAAACGGTGGCCCTCAGGTGGCCCTGAGTCATTAAGGGACAGCCAGCAGGGCAGGGCATGAATGACCTGAGAAGTCGCCTCCGCCCAGCTTGGATGGTGGAGCCTGCGGGAGGGCAGCTGGGCTCTCTTCACCGCCTCAGTCTGACTTGATAGAGCCCTTATTGAGGTTCAGCAACTTAAACACAACACAAGTTTGTTTTTTTTCCTCTTAGGAAGGAAATGCAGGGTCCAGGCTCTGTCAGGATTGGGTGGTTGGTAGGGGTGTCACTGGGAAGGGCCCTTCCCTGCTTACTGCTCTCAGTACCTTGCCCCTGGGCCAAGTTAGGCTCTAGTTCTGCCATTGCATGTGTGTTCTGAATAGGGGGGAGCGGGCCCTTGCTGTGCCATCTGCATTCCAGGAGGTAGGAAGCTGGAGTGGGCTGGGAGGGGACTTCGGCTTTCACCTTGGTGGCTTGGCTGAGTCTCGTGGCCGCCCCAGCTGCAAGAGGGTATGGGAAGTGTAGACTCGTAACTGGGAGCTGTGCATCCCACCACCAGCCAGGGGCTCATGCCGGAGGAGAGGGGGTTGGCATAGGATACTGGCATTTAGCAGCTCCTCTTCCCCACCCCCCAAAGTGTCCCAGGGCCGGTCTCTGTGTTGCTGTCAGGGAGATGCCTTGTGTGGACACAGTCCACGCTGCCAGAGCAGGCCTGCCTTTTTAACCTGCTCACATGTAGGACAGGTGAACCCAGACTTTTAACGGGGGGTGGGGAAGGGGTGCATGTTGAGCAAGGACATGTAGGACAGAGCGCCATTCATTTTTGTGTGGCACCATCAGCCCCCGGGAACGGGGTGTAGGGCGGAGATTGTCTTCTTGTGTGGGGTCCCAGGCTCCCGGCCAAGGTGGTGAACTCCTGAAACAGCTAGTGTGTGAGCAGAGGCCATATGGTCATGTGTTGGTAGGGAGGCCACCAAGTGTAAGTCCACTCCAGGAAGATGGGATCTCTGTGTGGGCCATGTGCAGTTGTTCCGGCCCCACCCCCATCCTGCTGATGACACACATCACTTGTCCTTCCTGCTGAGCCATCTGCAGCTGAGAAGGCCTCCTAATGGATGGGTAGAAGTTGGCACCCCAGATAAACCCATGCACCTTTCCATAGGTGAGGATGTTGAGGACCAGGAGGGAGGTGCTGTGGCCAGAAATGCTCAGGGAGGGCAGCGGGGGACCCAGGGCTCTGAGAACGAGGCCCTCCTGCTCTCCCCCTGCCTCCTGGACTCAGGGAGGGCAGCGGGGGACCCGGGGCTCTGAGAACCAGGCCCTCCTGCTCTCCCCCTGCCTCCTGGACTCTGGTCATTAGAGTTCAGGGCAGACAAGCCCTCACTGGAGCAGGGTACAGGGCAGCACCTGTCACCTCCTAGTTTGGGCTTTGCTGGACACTGAGAAGAAGTTGGGGACAGGGCGAGTGGGAAGTGAAAGTGTGCACTGGCCCCTGAGTTCTGCTATTGACCGGACTGGGTTTTTCCTGGGGGGAGGGGACTGGCCCTGCCATGTTTCTTTACTTAATCAGGCCCTGCCCCACAGAGAAAACAAATGCACAGCCTCTGTCCTGTTTGTAAAGAGGGCGGTCAGTTACTCCAGGTTGCTCACCTGGAAAAACTGGGAGGATGTCTGTGCCGGCAGGTGTGAGCTGCAGATGCCTCAGGCGGAACCTGTGCCTTTACTTAGGTGGAGATGGGGATGTCGCAGGACTGCTGGCCTATGACATTTCTTTTCATTGTGGTAAAATTTGCATGACATAAGATTGAGCATTTTCGCCATCTTTAAGTGTTCAGTTCATGAAGTACATTCCCATGGTTGTGCAACCATCAGGACTGGCTATCTTTGGAGCTTTCTCATCTTCCTTAAACACTAACTCCCTGTGCCCCTCCCCCAGCCCCTGGCAACCACCACTCTACTTTCTGACTCTGTAAATTTGACTACTTTGGGGACCTCAGAGGGGAGGAGTCACATAGAACTTGTCTTTTTTGTGGCTGGATTATGATTTCTTTTGCCTTCTTTCTTTAAAAATCAAGATGAGATTCACATAACATGAAATCATCCATTTTAAAGTGAACAGTTCAGTGGGATTTAGTAAATTTACAGTGTTGTGCAACTGCCTACAGCCTCTATCTAATTCCAAAACATTTTTATCACCCCCAAAAGAAACCTTGTGCCCATTAACAGTCTACCCCCAGCTCCTGGCAACCAACATAGGCCTCTACCTTTGGATTTGCGTATGATGTTATCTCTGTTTTCTAGACAGCGAAGCAGGTTCAGACAGGGTAAGCAACTTTCTGAAGTTCACACAGCTTCAGATCTTTGTCCGAGTCCACATCCCTGCCCTGTCTGATGCCCACCTCTTCAGTTAGATCTTTGAAAGGGGGGATCTATTGCTAAATGTCTGCTGTGGGATGAAATAATTAAAAACTACTGTTTCCCTGAAAATAAAGATACTGTCTTATGTATATTTTTTCTCAAGAAGACACACTAGGGCTTATTTTCAGGGGATGTCTTATTTTTATTAAGTATAGTGCAACAATCTATATTTATTCAAATACCAGTTAAGTCATCTTCTTCTGGAACCTGACAGAGGGAGCCAACCTTGTTGGTGGGGCTGACGCTAGTGATGCGTGAACTCCTTTCCCCTCCGTTCGCACGTGTGCAATAGGATGTGTGCAATAGGATGCCTGCGACCATGGTTACCACACACGCGTACCGTGCAAGTGCGAATGGCTCAGAGAAAAGAGCTGTGGCAGATAAAAGGTATTCTAGTCTTCCTTACCACTCTGCGCTGAAATGCATGGCGTAGCTATGCAGATACGCTGCATAGCTACGCCTGTGACTAGATCTTATCATTGGGGTAGGGCTTATATTTAACAAATGCATAGAAATCCTGCTAGGGCTTATTTTTTGGGTAGGTCTTATTTTCGGGGAAACACGGTAATGATCATTTATGGAGTGCTGATTGTATACTAGGCAATAAATAACTTGATTCACCTGCTCTCATTTTATCTCTACAGCAACCCTATGCAGGGGGGCACTGTTGTAATGATGTAAGTTTCCTAAGACTTTGCTGGGGAAAGATGGGTAAGGCTCCCTCAGCTGCCATGGAAGGGGTCTCCCCTTGGTCATGGGGTAAGGGGTTGAGCTGTAGCAGAAGGGAGGGAAGGTTGACCAATGTGATGCCTGTCTGAGGCAGAGTTGATCTGGACACAGCATTTTTGTGGGAAGGCCTATTGGCAGCAGTCAGACATGTCCTGCCCAGTTTGGAATATTTGGGGCCCGTTGGCGTCAAGCCAGGGGAAGATGCGTGCTGTCAGGGTTTGTGCTCAGCTGTCTTCCTCAGGCCTCAGTTGGTGTGTCCCTCATGTATGTGTTTGAGATGGTGCAGGGATTGCCACTCATTCATTCATTCATTCATCAAATGTTGAAACCTGACAGCTGGGCACTGTTGAGGGCATTGGGGACATGTGGGGCGACTGTCTCGGCTAGCCATGGGCCTGCTGGTCTTAGAGAGGATTCAGGTTGTAGTGTCCCTCTTATTTGAGTGCCCCAGGCCCTCTGTCTGTGTGTTATTCCAGCCCTGCAGCAGTTGTACAGGGCAGGACCTCTGTGACAGATGAGGAAAAGGTGGCTCGGGGGGGTGGGAAACTTTTCTAAGGTCGCACAGCTGGGGTGGGGTGGAGACTGAGATTGAATGTAGGCTGATAGCTTCAGAGCCGCCTGTGAACCACTGCTAGGTAATTGCAAAAGAGGAAGTCCAAGAGTGTCTGCATGGGACAGGGCCCTGCTGCCGGGGTGGGCTCCCCAAGGGTACCATTTCAGCTGAGGCTTTGGGGTGCATTAGTTTCCCACTGTTGTTACGGATAACCACAAACTTAGTGGCTTATAGGAGCACAAAGTTATCATATTACACTTCTGGAGGTCAGAAGTCCAAAATGGGTCTGATGAGGTTAAAATCACGGTGTTGCTTTCCTTCTGGAAGCTTCGGGGAACAATCCCTTTCCCTGTCTTTCCTCTTCTCCATAGGCTGGCTACATTTCTTCACTGTGGCTGCATCCTCTGACCTGAGCTCCCACCTCACGCCTCCTTCTTCTCCAACTCTGACCTCCCTGCCTTCCTGTTATATGGACCTTGTGATTATACTTGGCCCACCCAGAATATCCAAGAGACTCTCCCCACCTCAAGATCCTTAGCTTAAGCAACTCTACAAAGTTCCTTTTGGCTTGCCAGTTCGCATATTCACAGGCTGGAGGGATTAGGATGATTAGGGCCTTCGTCGGGCTGTTGGGAGAGTGGGGCTGGTAGGGCAGCAGTCTGGAGGGTGGAGAAGAGGGGGTGCCTGGTGCTGAGCAAGGAGCAGAAGAGTGAGCACCAGTGGGAGAGGCCTTGCTGGGCTGGTGGAGGGCCTTATGACAAACTAGGAGTTGGTCACCTGCTACGTGGCTTCCCCATAGAGCAGTGGTTCTAGGAATTGAACAAGGAAATATAGAATCTTTTCTGCTGCTGCTGAATGCCATGGAGAAAAATGTAGCAGGCTAACCTGTGGGTCACGACCCCTTTGTAACAATGAAAATATATCCTGCAGTATCAGATATTTACATTACGATTCATAACAGTAGCAAAATTACAGTTATGAAGTAGCAACGAAAGTAATTTTATGGTTGGGGGTCACCACAACATGAGGAACTGTATTAAAGGGTCACAGCATTGGGAGGCGTTAGGAAGGTTGAGAACCACTGCCGTAGAGGATCTCTGCTCCTGCCTGAACCTGGGAGACTGTATATCCCTGGAGGATGGTGTGTGTTGAGGAAGCCCTGCCTCTACCCCATAGGGGAGCCTCCTTCCTTCAGCTCAGGCAGGAAGATCTGGAGCATAGTGTGCTTTGGGCAGGAAATGTAGGCTTTATGTTCCCACCACATAGGAGGTGACAGACTGGGCTTTGGAGTCACTGGGTCTGGGTCTGAACCTTCCCAGCAGTGAAACTGGGAGGCACCTAGCTAAGGTCACCTGTACCTTCAGCAGGTGTGGATGGAGCATCCACTGTGTCCCAGGCAGTATTATTGGCACAGAGCAAAGCAGATGAGGTCCTGGCCCTCTTGGCGCTCCCATTCCATAGGGGAAGAAGAAAATGAACAAGGAAATACAGAATCTTTTCTGCTGCTGCTGAATACCATGGAGAAAAATGTAGCAGGCTAAGCAGGACATGAGTGTTAGTATGAATGGGAGGGTGCAATGTCTGTTTGCAATGGCACTTTGAATAGGGTAGCCATGGAAGATCTGGCTGATAGGAGACGTTTGAGCAGAGGCTTGAAGGACAGAAGGGAGGAAGCTGTGGGTGTGCAAAGGCCCTGGGGCAGGAATTTACCTGGTATTTCCTAGGAATGCAAGGAGGCAGAAGTGGTTGGAGCAGAGTGAGTCTTAGGGAGGGCTGTAGGCGGTAAGGTTTGCCTGTCAGTGGGGGCCAGATAGAGCCTTGTGGGAACTTGTCTTTGACCCTGACAGAGAAGGGTACTGGGTTAGAGCAGATATTCAGTAGCTCTAAGAGCCTAAATGCCTGCTGGCTTTTCTCCCTCCTCCTTTCCTTTTCCCTTCTATCTGTTTTGGGGATGGGGTGTCCAGACCCATTGAAGCCTGCCATGTTGGGCAGCAGCTTTGCCCAGCCTGGGGACTTTCTTCAGCCATCCTCTCCTCCAGCCATCCTCACTGCCGGTCAGTTACGACACGACTTTTGCTATTTATACAGCACAGTGGTTTATAAACTCCGCTTCTAGAATTTCGTAATCTGTCCTGCAGCGCATTCTGTCTTTGGGCAAATAATGGTGATCTTTATCCAAATGAAGGACAGAAATTAAGGCCCGTAAATAGAATTATCTGCATTTTATGTTTTCTACCCACATGATTTTCATAAACTTTTGACTCCCAGTAGACTCTCATGTAAGGTAGCTTCCAGTTTGGTTCAAGCCCATATTTGAAACTTCCAAGGTTAGTGAGTTAGTTAATATATGTGGAACACCCGCCGTGTACTGGGTTTTTGGCTAGACGTGGGACTTAGAGGTGAACAAAACAGAAAGCTTTTTGGCCACATGAGGTAAGTAGTTTCATGTGTGCTCAGAAGTCATCCTTTTCCACCCACAAGCCCAGGTTCAACTTGGAGGCCCACCAGGGAGAAATCGTCCTTCCCTGGTGGGCCCTACCAGTGCCCCTGCCTTCTGGCAAAGCCAGGGAAGGGTTCTGGGGGGCCCCAGAACCAAAACCACCTGCATAGGAGATGCCTGGCAATGCTGAGGTTTTGGGTGTGTGGCTGCCATGGCAACCTGCATCTCTGAGATTCCCGAAGGGTGTTGCAGGTGAGCTCCACCTTGACTTTAGTGGAGAATGATCATCTGGTTGCATTACCACCCACTCCCCCCCAAGTAAAAGCGGTCCCCCTCTCCCTGGAGGCAGGCGTGGGCTTCATGGTGGTGTTGCTCGTGCTGAGGTCTGGCTCTGCGCTGTGGTTTGTGCACACAGACGCTGCTAGTTAAGGGCCATTTTACAGACCAGTAAGTGATGGGAATATTGGGCAGATCAATACTCAGAGGCTTGGATGGGGCCAGAAGATGTCAGGGGCCTTCTGGAGCGAGTGCAGGATTTTCTGCCCCTTTGGCCCTAGCTGGCCTGGGTGCCTTCATCATTAGGCTACTCTTGGCTTCCTCATTCCTCTGCCCTGGTTCCCTCCTGGGAGTGGGCACTGCTTAGATGCGCTCTCATCCCTCCCTCCTCTCCTGCCCTCCTGCCTTTGGGCAGCCCTTGCAACTCCTTGTTATTTCTGTCCAGGCTTTCTGTGCTTAGAGCAGGAGTTCATTGGCATCATCTAGGCTAGCGAGTCATTCCCGATACCTGGCTGCACCCCCAGAGGTTGGGATTCATTTGCTGTGTGTTGGGGCTCAGGTGCCTCATTTATATTCTGACACCATCTATTTTAATAGATGCTGTGTATTCTGTGGCATATATCTGAGTATTTATTAAGCCAGTTTCCTCTTGATGGACATTTAAGTTGTTTGTAAAGTTTCCTTATTCTGCATACATGCGAGCTCATATCTTTCGAGAAATATTGCAGATGACTTTGAAAGGGGTGGAAAATGATTACTGGGTGTCTCGTCTGCCTCACCCTTCTGTGCTATTTCTACCTTCATTGTCTTTGAGCTGCTTTACAACTCTGATCGTAGAAAGCTGATAATAATTGAGGGATTCTTGTTCATGGAAATGCAAGCCAGTTGTGAAGGAGGAATTTAGCTGGGATACTGCTGAACGTCCTAGTTTGCACACAGCCCCCGGGGCTTCTGCTGTGCAGCCTGGGTGGAGCAGGCCACCGGGAAGACTGCAGGTGCTTTCTAGCCACAGCCCTCCTGACGCCCTCTGGACTCACGGGGAACCGATGGCCTATTTGTTTAGCTCTGTGTTTGGACAGCCAGTGGAAATACCAACAAGAGCTAACATTTGCTGAGCACTTCCAATATGCCAGGTACTTTTTTGAGAATTTCAGGTATTATTTAGTCATGTGGGTGCTGTTTTACACAGATAGGGAACAGCCTGATGGAATAGGAGCGCTCATTATTCCCAAATGCAGAAGGAGAAGTTGAGGCAAGAGAGGTTCCCGTAGGGTGACAGCTGGATGGGGCTGCAGACACCACACCATAGAGGTGGGCGGGCGTGCCGGGTTCTCGTCAGGATTCTCCCACTCGCTGAAGAAGCACGTAGGTGCAGTGAGTCTGTGTCTTCGGACAGGTGAGAGGGGCTCATGAAGGCCCCACGTGAGGCCCCTCCCTGCCTCACTTTGCACGTTGTCGCCTGCTGGTCAGAGTGAGCTGGAACATCAGACTCCTGTGTGTGAGCTCAGGGGAAGAAACGGTGGCTTTGCGGCACAGCTGGGGTTTCTCAGTGTATTCAAGTTCCTGAGACCTGGACTGGGAGGTCTGGAGTTGAGGAACTTAAATTAAGACACATGTAAGCACACTCACTGTCCCAAGCCTTCCATCTCTGTCAGCTCGTCTGCAGGACGGTATCTATCAGGGAGGTAGATATCGTCAGCCCCAGTAGACAGATGAGGAGGCCAAGGCTCATAGTCCGTCTTGGGTTCCTTCTCTAGTTCAGCTTGTAAGTGGCCCTGAGACGCAGCAGCAAGTGAGAGATTGCACTTTGCGTCCTCACTGGGGTCTGGTTGAGAGGGATGCCCGGGGCCACACAGCCACGGGGTGCCCTCCCAGGCCATCGTGCAGTGGAGTGCATGGGACCTCTCCATGTAGCCCTCAGAGTCCCCAGCCCTAGTCACATAGTTTCCGGGTGTCCTTAGCCCAGGGGGCAAGGCTGGAGTGGGTGGGTCCCCAGAGAGACCAAGACTCCCCAGGGAACTAATTCTTAAGAGAACTTTATGGCTCTTAACTCCCTAAGCGAATCCAGATGTGCCTTGTGGCCGGCGCTGCTGCAGATGTCCTGGCCAAAGCCAGCTTGGTTTGGAAGCCCGGCCCCGGCAGCCGCCAAGTCTGGAAATGAAGTAAATGAGCGAGTTGTTCTTGGCCATTTTCCCCTCATCTCAACCTAGCTCGAGTCAGGCTGGGGCTCTGACCTCAGGCATCACACATTCCAGTATTCCCCGGCCTCCTGGGGCTCCAAGGCAGAGGCAGCAGATAACCCAGTTGGGTGTTGAGTGGGACACAACAAGACAGAAGCTTCTGGAGGGAGCTCAGTCTGCAGGGACTGAGGTGGGGGCCTCTGGACTCCAGTCCCTGGGGAAGCAGAGGAGGACGCCTGCTGGGCCGGGTTCCATCTCTGGCCTGGGTGGGGGGCTCTGAGAGCCAGTCTAGGCTGTGCTGGGAACATAGGCAGGACCTCTGCTGAGCAGCTGGTTGGCTTGGGGCATCCCTCCGTACCTCCTAAGCATCTCTGCTCTGCTGTGCTGGGGCACCACCACTGGCTTCCTGAGCAGCAGCAGCATCTGCTAGGGATGACTGCTCTTGCCCAGTGGTCATGGCAAGCTGGCACCTGGACTCCTGAAGTCCTGGAAACCTGGTTCAAGCCTGGGTGGTCAGGGGTGAGCATGGCTCTGGCTCCTCTACTCCCTGAGGCCCCAGACCAAACCACACAGCCTTCAAGGGTGAATCACTTTGAAGTGAGGGGGTCCTGTGCGTGTGGTGTGCTGAGGAGCTGGCGTGGTGGGTACAGGCAGCTGGGCAGCTTGTCCAGGGAGCCCCTCCCCTCCTGCTCCAAAGGGAGCAGATCCAGAGTACAAGTGTCTGGGCTTTGGGGTAAGGGAGAGACTGAGTTCCAGCATCACTTCCCAGCTCTGTGATATTGGGTAAGTCGCTTAACCTGTCTGAGCTTTAGCTTGCTTTGTGTACAAATGAGGGGGGTCTTCAGTGCTACTTTCACAGGGTCTGTGTGAGGAGTAAAGGAGAAAGTCCACATGAAGCGTCTAGCCCAGGGCCTGGCCCTGAGCAAGGGCTCCAGAGCTGTGGTGCCTACAGCGTCTCAGCCACCGGCCATGAACACACAGTCACCAGGCAACCTCCGATGCCTCTGCTTGCAGAGTGACCACTCTCATCTCCTGCTCTGCACAGCCCCGGAGGTGCCCTAGAACGCCCTGTTTATTATTATTGTTGTTGACTACATGACCTTTGCCTACTAAGCTGAGAGCAGTATTATTTTTCTTTGTCAGCTATATGACCGTGGCATATTAAAGGTAAGCATAGTATTATTATTATTGTTGTTATTATTAGCTACATGACCTTCACACACTGAAGCTGAGGGACAGTGACCAGAGTGATTAAGAGTTCAAATTCCAGAGCCAGTCTACATGGGTTTTAAGTTGTTCTTCCTTCACTTACTAGCTGTGTGGCCTTGGGTCACTTACCAGAAGACTCTGTGCCTTGGTTTCCCAGTCTCTAAACTAGAGATGATACTGTCTGTCCAGTGCAGGGAGGATGACACGAGGAAGTGTGTGTACGGAGCTTAGCACAGGGCCGGTGTGCAGGGGGAGTACAGGGTCTGCTGTCCTCACTGGAGTCACTTGCTCACTTGCTCACCCCAGTGACTAGTTTTGATCATGGGCCTCTGTGTCTGGTACTCTCCAGAACAGTGGGGCAATGCCAGTCTCCTGGGACTGTGCACAGTGGGCTGCTGGCTCCTCTCCACCCCTCTCTGGGGGACTCCCTGGAGACCCTTGGGAGGGACCAGAACCCCCATACTCCACACATAGGCTCTTGTCCTGAAGCCACAGTGTCATCTGGAGGCTGAGAGAGAATAATCCCTAGTGTGGTGACAAAGTTGCAGCCGTGAAGTCTGGTGCATGGCACTGTCACCCTCATTGACTTTGCTTCCTGATTCTGGGCAGGCCCTGGGAGGTAGAGCTGGCCTTCCCGTCCTCTTCCGAATTTCATTCATGCTTCATTCTTTCCTTCATTCATCGTTTTCGCCCAGTCTGCTCCCATTCGCTTTTTCCTTCATTCATTCTATTCCTTCTCTCCTTCTTCATTCATTTTTCAGTGTGACCGTTTCCTATATCCTGGCCATTTTCTGGGCTCATGCTTAGGTGTGGGGGATGCCGCCTGGTCCAAGGCCTTGGGGGGCTCACCTCCCAGCTGGTGATGTGGAGAGAGGTGGGCAGGGAGGGACACATGTGGTATGACCATCCAGGTACTGACTTGGCTCCAGAGGCTGACCTGAGGGGTCAGGGAGGATTCCTAGAGGAGGTGACATCTACTTGGACTGCAGGGGAGGAGCGGGAGCTGTCCTGGGGGAGAGGGTAGGTGTGTATGTTCCCTGCGGAAGAGAACTTCACCCTCAGCGCTCAGGGGCCCGAGGAGAGGAGCGGGCTTGCAGGCCTGCTGGGGCGTGGTGTGTTCTTCTTCCCCGCTGTGAGGTGCATCACTTGGGGGCTGGGGCTTAGCTGAGAGGTGAGCAGGAGATGGCTTGTTTTATTTATTTATTTATTTTTAGAGACAGAGTCTCACTTTATTCCCCTTGGTAGAATGCTGTGGCGTCACAGCTCACAGCAACCTCCAACTCCTGGGCTTAGGCGATTCTCTTGCCTCAGCCTCCCAAGTAGCTGGGACTACAGATGCCCACCACAACACCCAGCTATTTTTTGTTGCAGTTTGGCCAGGGCTGGGTTTGAACCCGCCACTCTTGGTATATGGGGCTGGCGCCCTACCCACTGAGCCACAGGGGCTGCCCTGAGAGGTCTTGTTTATGAGTCTCTCAAAAGTGCCAGTGCACCGGAAGGTCTGGAAGCTTCTGGAAGTTTTTCATTCTGTGGAGTATAGGAACCCAGCACACACTATCCCCATACAGACCCACGCGGCCACTTTTCTCCCAGAACCTGGCCCTGGAATGGCCTTGGCCTGCACTTCTGGTTTCGTGGAGCCCCCCTTTCCCTGCTCTGTGACACGGTGCTGCCAAGCCTGGCTCCGGGTAGGGGAGGGAGCGCCAAGTTAGGATGTGTGTGAAGTGCAGCGAAGGACCTGCTGCAGGGCAGGGGGTGTGATAAATGCCAGCACTGGTGGGAGGAGGTGCTGGCGGGAGGAGATGCGACGGGGAAGGAGAGACCCAGGAGCTGCCCCAGCCATCCAGTGCTGAGAGCGTGGCTTTGACCTATTTTGGGGATCAGAATCCAGCGATGTCTTGGAACCTGCAGACTGGCTGCCGAAGGACAGTCTGTCGTGTGCCCCTGGCCAGCAGAATTGTTGGTATTTTCTCAGTACCAGCCCTTGGCCTGGTGTCCTTGGTCCCTGGGGAAGCAGGGAAGCAGAGGGTGTGGGACCTGTGGACATACGTCCCTGCGGCCTGGGCTAGAGGCCTGTAGTGTCCCAGGGAGTCTGGTGTCCCTTGGGGGCTATACAAGGTGGTGCTCAGCGTGTTCTACTCTGGCAAAATTGTCACTACTGGTTATTAATTAATTAGCTCATTTTTTTGAGCACCTACTGTGTGTAAGGAATACAGTAGTGCAGTGATCAAATTCCCTAATGTCACTGCGAGGGGAGCCCAGTGCGGGGGGGCCTGTTGCTGAGTTGAGAAACCTGCAGGTAAGTACTTGGCATGTCAGGTGTGAATAATGGCCATGAAGGGGACCCAAGAAGGTAAGGGGTGAAGGTGTTTTTGATGTGGCCAGGCTACCTCCAGGGGAGCACTCGACCTGAGACTTGAAGGGGGTGACAGAGGGAGCCACCTGGGTGTCCAGGGTAGAACGTTAGAGGGAGAGCAAGTGTAGAGTCCCGAGGGAGAATATGGCAGGCGTAGGAAGCACCTGCTCTGGGCCAGGCACTGAGCTGGACGCGTGATACACACTGTTGCCTGAACCAAGCCTGGCGCGATGCCCGCTTACTGACTGGTCACATAGAGGCTCAGAGGGAGTCAGGGAGTGGAGGCCTCTAGCTTGGAACTCAGGCCTGCAGGGGCTCAGATGAGGGACCAGTGGCCAGGGTTTCACTGGTGGCCCCTCCTGCTGTAGGTATTATCGTTATGAGGGCTGATGTGGCCCAGGAACAGTGTCATGTGTCATGGGGCAGATGGCTGCAGCCTGAGATGTCCAGAGCGTGGAGCTCCTGGAGCTCCTGTGTGAGGTCTTGGCCCCCTGGGAACCTGGCATGGGCCAGGTGAGAGGGTTCAGTGAGGGGGACGCCGGGACTTGCCTTCCTGGGGGCCTGGTTTTAGTCCTCTCTCTGCTACTGCATGGCTGTGTGACTTTGAAGAGGTCACAACCTTTCTGTTTACGAGTTTTCTTTTTGGTGAAAGTGGGGTCAGTGAAAGTGGACTGTCCCCCCAGCTGTTTTCCCTTCTAGAGCTTTTCTAAGGATCAAGTGAGATTATGTACAAGAAAGCCCTCCGTCAGCTCCAAAGCCCTGGACATGAGAATTTTGGTTTTTCCTTTATTTAATTGCAAAAACAGTGTCTAAGGAACACTGAAAACTAAAAAACCCTCAACTCACAATTCTACCAGCTTAACTAAGTGTGAGTATCCCACGCGACCCGGCACACGCCGCTGAACAGGTTTGGGTTGTGTTTTCAGACACATTCTTCGTGAACTCTCTCCTCTCGCTGTAGTTCTACCCTGGACGCCCAGGTGGCTCCCACCGTCACCCCCTTCAAGTCTCGGGTCGAGTGCTCCCTGGACATGATCTGGCCACGTCACAAACACCTACAGCCCTTACCCTTCTTGGGTCTTCTTCACGGCCCTTATTCACACCTGACGTGCCATGTACTTAACCTGCAGACTCCAGAACCAAACGAATCTGGGCAGTTTGGCCTGTGTTGGCTGACCTTGGCAGCCGCTGCTCATATTGGTTCCTGCTCATTTCTCTTGCTTGCTGCCCCTCAGTCCCCGTATTTTCACGTCATTACGGTCTGGGTGAACACGCCAGTTCTCTTTCATCCTCCCCTCTGCTGTCGTCACAACCGTTGCAGGTTTTGAGTGGCTACGTGATCGTCTTTCATTGTACCATATTTTATGAAGCCCTTTCCCTTTGGTTAGATATCAAGGCCATTTTCTGCTTTTCTTCCTCAGTAGAGTATGTCGCAGTGAATATCTGCACGCTTGTGGCATTTTCTTTTCTTTCCTTTTGATAATGAATGACTGGAAGAATTCCCAGGAGGGAGATTAGTTGGTCAAAGGGGTATGAACATTTTGATGGCTTTGGATATTGATGAGGCCATATTGTTTTCCCAAGAAGCCCGTTGTGACACCATCCGTAGTGTGTCAGTGTCCTCATTTTAACACAGCCTGGTCAGCTTTGGGTGTCACTGGTTTCATTTTTTTCTTAAATTAACTTTGTGGGTTGAAAATGGTGCTGAGTTGAGTGTTACTAGTTAACAACTGGCTTTGAGACATGTGCCTGAGGGTCTTCAACTCATGGCTGTGTCCTCTGTCCCTTGTCACTCAGCCATGAGTCTGCTGTCAACAGCAGAGATGGCACAGCCTTCCCCCCACCCAAGCTCCCCTTCCTTCTCTGGCTGCAGCACACAGAGGGCCAGGAGCAGAGCAGAGGGCTCCGGAGAGGGGATTCAGCCACAGTGCAAATGGCCAGAGTGAGTGTTTGCAGGCCCTCAAACACTCTGGGGGTCCGGGGACAAAGGCACCTCAGAGGGGGAGGTGTGGGGAGGAGGGACATAAGAGCTATGAAGAAAAATGGGAGGGAGAAACAAAGACAAAGGCTGGCAAAAATAGACCAGGGGAACGGCAGGCAGCCAGGATAAGGAGGACAGGAGGCAGGATGTGGAAGAGGAGGAAAGGGGAAGGTGCTGCAGGGGTGGGGGAGACGGGTAGGAGAAGGAGAGGGTTCCGGGGAGCGGACAGATAGACAAGGGCGTGAGATAGGAGGTGGGGCCAGCGAGCAGGGAGATGAGTAAGTCCTTCGCTCCTGGGAGGCTGTGCCTGTGGAAAGGGCTCCCAGCCTGCAGGGATGAGGTGAGCAGGGAGGTGCCTGCATGTGGTATTTGCTGGAACCTGGAATGGGAAGTGGGGAGCTCTAGGGAGGAAGTGGATGCCAAGGTTCCCCACCCCTGATGCCCCTTCCGAGCTATGTGTGTCCTTGAGAGGAGACCCTGGGTTGTGAGCACGGTCCTGGCACGTGGACTTAGGCTGCATGGGCACTTCTGTAGCCCCTCCAGGGACCCCGGCACCATCAGAAGCCTGTTTGGGGTACCGTGGTGGTGGTCAGGATGCCTGGGCCCGTAGCTGGGCACCAGTGGTCACTCACCCTCTCCTTGACCTGTCTTCCGGTCCCTAATGCAAATGTCAGTGTCTCCTGCTTCCTCTGCTTGCCATGAGGATTAAACCAAGTGAGGTGCACCAAGCTCTGGGAGTGGGGCCTGACATACAGCACAGATCACATACGGTGGCCCAAGGGCTGTCCCCTTTACTGTGATGGTGACAATGGCAACAGTACAGCAGTCAACATGCTGTGAGCCCGGCCCAGGGCCTGGCCTCCTGTAAACTCAGAGTGGTGTGTTCCCACTTCCCACACGTGGGAACTGAGCTTCGGAGGGTTAGTGGAGGGACAAAAGTGAGGGCAAGTGCAAGCAGTTTTTGAGGACCTGATATGCACAAACCCCTTTGTGGTTCTCAAAACAGTAGAACTGACAGATGAGGAGATTGAAGTTCAGAGAGATGCAGTCACCTTCTGGTCACACAGCAGCAAAGGGACAAACTGATTGAAGGTGGAGTGGGGGCTCCAGAGCCCAGGCCTGTCCCATGGTTCACACGGCTTGTCCTTCATCTGTTTGACTTTCCAAGCTCAGTCCATGGACTGTGGCTTTTTTGGAGGCTGTAGGGCAGATGACTGACTTGTTATAGTTTTACCTCTTAATTAAAAATAATGTATGTGTGTGTGTTTGAACATACGATTCAGCATGTGATGTGAGCCATCAGAGTCCGCTCTGTCCACCTGACCAGTGTTCTAGTATGTTCACTTGGGGACGCAGGCGCAGGTCAGGTGGCGTCAGGGTCTCTGGCCCACACAGGCCCTGGTCTCGGCCCTGTCAGTTATTACTTCTCTGTTGTCACCAGCTCAGTAGCGGAGGGACCAGGGCAGGGCCCAGGCGGCGAGGGGTGTTTCCAGACACATTTCAGGAACGTGGGAGCTGAGAAAGGAGCAGATGCAGGCGCTGAAGTTTCCCCAGAAGCGACCTTTATTGACGCAAAGGGTGGGAAAGAAGCCACGTGGCTGCTCTGGGAGAGGGTGGGCCTCCGCTCTGCAGCCGCTGGGCTGGGCCTTCTTAGGAACTTCACAGGGAGGGGCCTGGCAGTTGCCCTTTGACCTTCACATCAGGAGGGAGGGATAAAAGAGAGGGGCCCTGGCCTGTTCCCTTCCTGGGGTGTCACTTTCCTGTGAGTGAGGGCCCCCCAGGGGCTGCCTTCCTTACCCATAACCTGCTGCCCATGGCCACATGGCACAAAGTGGGGAGCTGGTTTCAAACTCACATCAGGCTGACTTCAAATCTATGTTCCTTTGACTCCTGAACGAGGCCCAAGTGCCCCTGGGTCCCTGTTTCCCTTTTCCCCAAACAACACTGAGTTTATTTTTACCATGAACATTAGTAAGAGCAAATAGTAACTGCCACTTACTGAGAGCTTCTGTGTGGCAGGTGCTTTTTCATCTAGGCCACCAAGGAAGCCTGAGGATTGGGGACCATTATCCCCCTTCCTAGAAGTCACCGAGGCAGGAGCTGGTGTTGGAGTTGGGACTTGCACTCTATTCTGCTGGCTATAGTCTTGTACTCCGGCACTATAAGGCTTTGGGTAAGCGAGGTGGCCTCTCTGAACATCAGCTTTCTCTGCTGTAACATGGGCCTAATGGTGCTCCCTGTGGCATAGCTCTGAATCCTGTGTGTTCATAACTGTGAAGCTGGTAGCACACGGTAAGGGGGCACTCAGTGCCAGCTCCCATCATCATCGTCATCGTCGTTATTGCTGTAACACAGGGGCTCTCAGAGGAATAGATGGTGACGGTTGGACTGGGGCTTCCTGGCTTGCGGGAAGCAGAGGAGGAACTGCTGTGGGTGAGCCGGGGGAAGTTGGCTGCAGTGCTGAGCGGGAGTGCGGCCCACCCAAAGGGGAGCCGCCACGGCTGCCCGGAGAACAAGCTGAGCCGGCGGGCTGCCGCTCCATTTCCTGAGAGGAGGGAAGTTGCAGATTTCCGCCCTGGCATCTGGGGAAGGATGGGATGGGCTGCTTGGGGTGTGGTCCCACGTGGGGAGGACCACAGGGAAGCCCATGGTGCTCTCCACTGCTGGAGTGACTGTGTAGCTCCGGGTCTGTGCCCAGAGCCTTCCTTGCTACTGCCAGCCACAGGCTGGTTGTAATCACAGTTCCACTTCTCAGAGGGTAGGCAGGTGTGTCCCCAAATCCCGAGAAATCCTGAGCTCCTCCTCTGATATTTGTGGGATGAATGGCTACCGCCCCAGATGATGGGCTGGTGCTGTTTGGAGGCCTTGGGACACTGTGAGTGCTGTCACCCTGTCCTGGAGGCACTGGCCCTTAAGCAGCTCTCCTGGAGTGTGTTAGCCTCCGTTGACAGCTTTGAGACCCTGGGACACCGAGAGTGCTGTCACCTCGTCCTGGAGGCCCTGGCCCAGGGTTGGCCCTCCTGGAGTCTTAGCTTCCCTTGACAGCTTTGCCATTGGCTGCTGTTTTCCTTCCTCTTCCTTTTCCCACCTAGACAGGAAGCTATTGGACCTTGGCCTTCTAGTCTCCTAGTCTCTAAGATGTGTGTGTTGTGAGGTTATTGCCCGGGTCCCCCCAGCCCTGAGATGTGCAGGAGCAGAGGCAGAGGTGATGAAGCTGGGTGGGGGCAGGACCAGGTGAGCAGGTCCTAGGCCACGGTGTGGGGAGCAGTGGAGCCAGCGACCGAGGGTGACACCATGAGGTGTTATAAATCTCGTGTAATAAACTCAGCAGTGCCTCAGCTTTTCCATCTGCAAAGTGGGGATAATAATGTCACCCACCTCAGAAGGTCGCTGTGACAGTGGGTGAGTCAGTACATGTGACACGTGTGACTGGGGCTGTGGCTGTTGTTAGTAATTATTGTACTTAATTAAGATAAACTTGAAATCAATATTTGTGGTGCCTACTGTGTGCTGAGCATATAAAACAAAGAAGCTGCCTGCCTTTATGGGGCCTTCCACTGGGGGAGATGGACAAGAAGTGAGGAAGTAAGTGCTCCCTGGAACTGTGCAAGGGCTGCCACAGTGACAGGGAGAGGTGAGCAGCGGAGCTGGGAGGGGGCGCTAGGGGAGCCTTTGTGAGAAGCTCATTGTAGGTGCACTGTACCAGTCGTGGTGAGGACCCTGGAGCACACCTGGGGTCCTAGAGCCCTGGGGAACAGTTTGAAACCTGATGCTCCATCTCTGGGCTTCTTTGTAGTTAAAATGAGCAGAGTCTAAGAACATTCTGTTGAACTGAGTGTGGGAAGAGGAGCAAAGGGCAAGGTGGAGAGGGAGAAGCCAGCACTGTTTGGGAGGTAGTGCGTGGATACCCACCTCCAGGGCTGTCTGCTTCTCCCAGCTGGCTAGTGAGTTTGGCAGGCAGTAGGGGCCATGGAAGTGGATTGCAGAGATTCTTGGGGTGCTAGGCCTGTGAAGTGGTCTGGGCCATGGCGAGGTCTCGATGCAGAGGGAGGGGTGGCCCCTAACTTCCCAGAGCAGTGATGGGCAGCTGGAGCTGGTGCTACCCATGGTGACATCTGCCCACCCTCCTGGCCTTGCCTGGCAGCTTTGCTTGGGGCTCCTCTCTGCTCTGGGAAACTTAGGCCTCTGATGGCTGACAGGTATAAGAACAGATGCCACTTTGAAGGACCTACTGTGTATCCTTCGAGACATGTTTTTCAAGCCTTGCTCTGGGTCCTGTCCCCTAGTAACCTTAGTGGGTGGTCAGTCCCACTCTGCAGGGCTACTGAGCCACTTTGCAAAGCCATACAGAGCTGCTGAGCTGGAGCTCAGGACTGCTAAGTGTGGCCAGTTAGAATCTCAAGGGACCTTTCCCAGAGAGCCCCAGGATCCAGCTAAGGGCTTCTGAAAGGGTCTCTGGAAGGAAGGGGACTTTCATTGTTTCATTGGGTTGAGCCCATGGGGCATTCCAACACCACTTGCTTTGAGAAACCACTGTAATAACTCCTGCTGGTGACGTCCTGGCCTGGCGCAGCCTGGCCCTTTGAGGGTGTCTGGGCCTTGGCAGCTGAGGTCTTATTAATCTAACGTCCCACGGGACTTGAGTAGCCTGTGGAAGCCCAGCTTTCTGACCTTAGGCTGAAGGCTCAAGCAACCTGGCCCTGTCATGAAACCACCAGGCATGTGGTCTAGAGCAGCGGTTCTTAACTTGTGGGTCGTGACCCCTTTGGGGGCCAAATGACCCTTTCACAGGGGTTGCCTAAGACCATCCTGCATATCAGATATTTACATTACGATTCAGAACAGTAGCAAAATTACAGTTATGAAGTAGCAATGAAAATAATTTTATGGTGGGGGTCGCCACGACATGAGGAACTATATTAAAGGGTCGTGTGAGAACCACTGCTCTAGAGCCTTCTGCCTCCTCTGCTGCTGCAGCCTTAAGGGCCATGAATACCCCTCCTGCTTGAGCGGCATGGGGTCCTTAGTCCCCCGCAGGCACCATGGCTGGTGCCCTAGGCAGTGCCACACTGGAGGGCACTCTGCCCTGCCGGGCTCTGGAGCCTCCCCTCTTTATTCCTCTTCTTGGCACTCAGTTTCAGTTTCCTTCTGTTGTTCTTTGTTGGTCTCCTCATTCATTCGTGCATGCAGGTAAACATTCGTTCATTCATTCATTCATTTATTCATTCATTGTTTGAATGGCTGTGAGGACACTCAGAGAGTCACACAGCCAGGTTGGTGCCCACTCCTCACTGGCCATGGGCCTCTGGGCACCTTTTTTAACCTCTCAGAAGTTGGTTTTCTTGTCTGAAAACATGGAGAAGATTCTCTTTCCAGCTGTCAAGAGGCTGCATTAAACATGAAATAGTGCAGGTGGAGCCCCGGCACAGAATGTGTCCCAAGGATGGTCCTTGTCATGTTGAGTGTCTGTGTCCCTCCCTTGGCTGTTCTTTCTCCTTCCTTCCTGGTCAACTCCCTGAGCTTGGTCCTGTGCCAGGGAGCGGGCTCAGGCTGGAGTGAGATGCTGCTCCTGCTGCTTGGCTGTCCTGGCCTGGGGACATACCTGTACCCCCAGTCTCCCTGAGCCTCTTTGGCAGCTCTGAAGGGGTCACTCTGCATCTGGCCATTGGTTGTGCATCATAGTGTGATCCATTCTGAGTGGGTCTTTTACTCACTCATGGCCCCATCCCAGGTGCCCACATGCACACATACTCCTTGAACACCATGTACATGCCTGCATACATGTCTTGGGCTCTGCATGCCCCCTTCCCCCGCCCTGTCCCAGGCATGGTGGATTCCTGCAGTATGCACGTTTGCAAAGGTGCAGACCCCCTCACTCTGATACACCCCTGCACCCAGCCCACCCCGTCCTGCCCTTGCGTGTGCTCACATGCCTGTTTAGTCTGCACTGTGTGCACCTCCCCATATGTGCAGCTCTACAGCCAAACCGTGTAACCTCCCACCCACCCACATGCCTGCATTTATTTTTAACATGTACATCAGAATCATTTCATAGGATCTCTTTTACCAGGGGCCTCATCTATACAAATTTGTCTTACCTCCCCATCAACGCCAGGAGGCGATTGTTATTCTTAGCCCCGTTTTTCAGATGTGGAAGCTGAGGTGTAGAAAAGTTGGGTCATTTGCCCAAGGCTCCTATCCAGGCTCTTGGTCCTGATGTGAAGCTGGTTCCCTGTGAAGATGTGTGTGCGTGCATGTACTGAGCACGCTGGAAGTGTGTGCAAGCCCGGCTGGGCACACATGACCACAAGCACTCCAGCCACATACCTCACAGCTATGCACAGAAGGACACTTGTCTCCCCATGCACACGCCACTTACATGCACGCAGTATACACTCGTGCACCCCAAGCTTCGCCTCTGTCTCCAGCTCCCTGTCACAGTCCCTTCTAGGTTGTTCTCTGATATTTCTCATGTGCCCTGATGCGGAGGGGCGTGATGGCCCGGGTCTGGACTTGCCCACCTCGGCCATGACCTCTGTGGGAGGCAGCCCTGGCTGGAGCTGTCTCTGCACCTTTGGGCTTGCCTGTCCTGGCATCCCACTTGGCTTCCTCCCATCGGTCTTCTCAGCTGGCCCAGGACCCCAGCACCTGTGCCAGCCCCTAAAGATCTGGGAACATCCACTGGGTCCGCTCATGGCTTCGTCCCAGAGAGCAGAGGTTGCTGTTTAGTCTTCAGTCCTAGGCAGGCCTTTCCTGCTTCCAGCCCCTACCCCATCGCAGCAGAGCCTTTGAGTCTGAAACTGCTTGTGAGGCAGCAGCTCCTGGGCCGGCCCAGCAGCTCCCGGGCCTGCCCAGCGGCCTGCAGTTGTTGCCCATGGCTTTCACGTTCAAGTCTGGGCCTGTCAGCTTGGGCAAGACTATTCTATTTTGGCCACATTGGAAGCATCGGCCTCCCCTGCCCTTGCCCGGCTGGGCTCCCAGCACACTCTGGGCTCCACCTGTCTGGGTGCCTCGCCTGGCTGTGCCCCCACAGCAGCCTGCCCGTCATCGCTCCTCTCTTCAGCTCCCGCCTCTGGCCTCTTACAGCACTGACCATCGATACTATGTGAGCACCAGTGAATAGGAAGCTTTGGGCTGTGGTTTAACTTTTCTTTTGGTGAATTTTGATACTTTATCACAATGTCTTCCTTCTCTCCATCCTCTCTGCCTTCCTCCATCTGGGCCTGGGCGCTTGCTTCTTGAAGGCCCCACAAATTGAACTGACAAGGGAAGGAGACCCTGAGGAGATGAGAGATCGCTGGATTGTGCAGGTGCCCTCTGCCAGTTGGTTAAAAAGTTTTTACGAGCAAATCTGGTGGTTATCCTTTGGAAAATAAGCAAAGGCAAACCACTTCCTGCCACTGCAGGAGCCGTTCGAGTGCCTGAGCTTTCTAAGATCTACCGAGAATCTGAACCTCTAGGCAGGCTTCCTCCGTTTTCCTGGAGAACTCAGCAATTTGTGTTGGTGAAATTCCACTGGGCCTGACGGGGTTGGAGATTGCATTTCAGTCTTGTCTTGCTGAGGAATTTCTGAGATCGAGTAATTTGGCAAGAAAGGAACAGGGGAACTTGGGGCTTGACGCACAGACGGCAAACGTCCTTCCTATTTTGGGGCTGGTGCCTCTTGCTTTGCATGTGCCACATGGCCCCAGGGGACCCGATCCCCTCCTGGGCCCAGGGCAGCCCAAGTAGCGCCCTGTGCCTCGCGTGGACCAGGGTTCCTCCCGCTTCTTACCCGCCTGTGTCCCCAGTTCCTGGATGGGGGCAGAAAATGCAGAAGCTGGTGGCTGATGTGCAGGGTGGGTGAGGCAGGGGCTTCCAGTCCTAGGTTCGAGTCTTGTTCTACCACTGACTGGCAAGTTACCTTAAGCCCTCTGTGCTTGCCTTCATTTCCTTATTTGCGAAACAGGATTATAGTGCCCCAACCTGGGGAAGGCAGGGGGACTTTTTTATTCAGTAGTCACACATGTGGCAAATCCTGCATGCTGGCCCCACTGTAAGCTTTGTAAACATTAAGTAGTGTGATCCACAGGACAGTCCTATGAAGCAGCTGCTGCCTAGCTCCACTGTACAGATGAGGAGACTGAGGTCACGGATAGGGTAAGCAGCTCACCCAGCTGGCAGGTGACAGAACTGGGCTTCAGACTAGGGACTCAGGCCCCAAAGTCTAGGCCTGTACCTGCTGAGCCACATTGCTTCTCGAGATGGGCTTGGGTGAGATGTTGCATCGGTGCGGTGACCTCTTGTCCTGGGAACAGTCCCCATTTCCACTTGTGGTCCTGGTAAAATGATCAGTTGTGCCCTATTTCACTCTGTAGATTACACGGTCAGCTGATGCTTGAGCATTCGGGACAGCCTCCATGATGGCCCTGGATCTGTTGAGCCAGTGGGGAGAGGGGACACGGCCAAAGAGCACCCAGCCCGCCTCACCTAGGGGCAAGTTTGTGACCGCAAGATGAGATGGTCCCGCTCACTAACTCATTCACTGAGCACTCCACAGCATCTCCCTTGCCAGGTGCTTGGGCATCAAGCTGATGGGGGCAGGGTGGTGGTGCCAGAGACACAGCCAGCAGCTCTGGGAAGTGAATTCACACCCATGGACCCTTCTGAGAAATGCAGGGCATTACCACCAGGGGCTGCTCCCAGTGCCTTGTTTGGCAAGTTGTGATAATATGGCCATTAACAAGCACATTCTGATTACATTATGATTTAAGTTTTGACTTAAAATCATTTTCTTTTTTTTAAAAAGAAACCAAAAAAAGCTCCTGGTTATATGACCAGTATCTTGTAATTTCCATTCCTGAGCAGGCCCCAGGCTGTATGGAACCATTGCTGTCCTGAGATGCTGGGTAATCGGTTTATCTTTTTTGTGTATCTGTCAAGCCTTGTTTCTCTGTCCTTAGATATAGTTGCAGGATGTTGTGGGATATGGCTTTTCCGGGCAGTCTGTTTAGCAGGCAGAGACCCACTCTAGCCTCCTGGGTGATGTTGCATTGAAGACCTGCTTTTGTTTAGTACATGCTGTGCGCTGTAGCTAAGGAGCACGGGCGCTGCAGTGGGGTGGCCAGATGGCTGTGGTTTGCCCAGTACTATTCCCGCTGCCCAGCTTTTGAAAGTCTCCTGTCCTTAGAAAACTGGGAGGGTTGACCACCCTACTCTGGGGGTCACCATACCTGCTGGGTAGGACTGCAGGGGTGTTGTTGCTTCTTGGTAAAGATTTCCTCCATGACACTAGGCATGAGATGTTATCCCCTGGCCTCAGTGGACCACCGGGAACTCTGCAAAGTCCCAGGCAGCTCTACCCCACTTCGAGGACACAGTCTGCTCCCCTTGTGTCAGGGTAGATGTCTAGAAGTGAATTCTGAATCCCAGCTCACTGCCTTGTTCTCTGAGGTGGCCGTGGTCCAGATCCCTGAGCTAGTCACCAGGCCTGCTCATGACAGACATTGTCACCTGGGAACTGGACAGGATGTGGATGAGTAGCTGACATTTACTGAGGGCCTCTTGGCTCCTGGCAGTGTGCTCAGTATGCCTTGTACTTAAATCCTCACATGAAACCCTTGTTTTACAAATGGAGACTTGGGGCTTGGAAGGGTTCAGTTATCTCTGCAGTGTTAGTGCCCGTCCAGATGTGGCCCTTGGGCTTGTGCCCCCATAGACTGCTTGTCAGCAGGGTGTGAGGAGTGGAGCGTGGGGGGCAAGAGCAAGGGTGCAGAGACTTAGAAAAACGACTTGCCGTTGTGAGGACATTTTGGTCCTATTTTGTAAAGGTGTTGTTCTACCAAAATTGGAAATAAAATAAAAAGTGATCTCTTACTGCAGATAGTTTGAGACCATGCCTTCTGGCCCCTTGTATCAGCCAGTCACCGTCAGGTGTACTGCGGGTGACACGCAGCCCCGCCCAGTGGTAGCTTGCTGACATGAGCTTTGTTTCGCCTTGGTACTGAGCGTCCAGGGTGTGTCAGTGACCTCGCTCATCTCAGCATGTGGGAGCCAGGCCGGTGGAGTTCCTGTCTCTACTTGTGCCTCCACCGTCCTGGAGGCAGGGCAGGCACATGGCCATTTGAACTTGGGCCTGTGAGCCATGCACGTCACTTGTCACATTTCGTTGACCAGAGCAAGTCACGTGGCCACACCTGTACTTTGTGGGGCGGGTGTGGGGGGTAGGAGAAGTAGAGTCTCCCTTGCCCAGAGAAAGGCAGCAGTGGGTCTGTGCCTGCTGTCCCTGCTTCTACCTGGGCCTCGTTCTCTGGGCCAGGACATGCTCCACAGCCTGGAGGGCTGCTGACTGTGTCTGGCCACTCACATGCTGATTTTCCAGCGCAGTGGGGTCTCTGGGCCCCAGGTTTCTGGTCCCTGTGGGAGGAAAGCTTTCCTGCGTTCCTGGTATGAGAAGGGAAAAGCCTTGTCCATGTCTGTCAGGCTGTGTGAAGAAAGAGAGTATGAGTAGTATCAGGAAACTCTGAAACTTGGGCCAAGGTCATTCTCCCTCTTGGACTTTGGGTCTCTCCTCGGTGATATAGCGGCTGTTTAAAGCAGGAATAGAAGAACTACTGTCCACTGAGTGCTTGTCCCATGCCGGGCGCCATGCCCGTGTACTTAGATTATCCCCGTCCATCTTTGTGCAGCTCCAGCAGGTGGGCGACTCTTATCCTTCCTCGGCTAAGGCAGGTTGAGCCATGTCCTGCCTCAGCTGAGGTCACACAGCTGGAAGATGAGCTGGGATTGGATCTAGGCTTGGGTGATTCTGAGCTTGCACTCGTAGCTGCTGTGGTGGGACTTACTGGTGGTGTGGGGTCTGAGAAGATAGCCATGAGGAAGGGACCCCAGAGAATGTTCAGCCCTTCCCCAAATTTAGGGAGACGTTGGCCTTTCTTCTTGAGAGGTAGGTCCAGGCTCAGTTACATCTGGCCATTTCATTGCACAGGGAAGACTGATCCTTCCATTTATTGCTGTTTATTGTTCTTTTTAAAAAACTGGCCTTCTATGTGAAATAAACCAAGCACAAAAAGACAAAAAAACAAACAAAAACTGGCTTTGTATTATGGAAATTACATTGGAAAATGGAAATTCAAGTCGGAGTAAAAATCATAATGGCTTTAGAGTAGTAGTTTGATGGGAAGGTCTCCCAATTGCAAAGATAGTGAGGGGTGATGACAATGAAACGGGTCTCTGAAGCTGAAACGTCTTCCAAAGAGAGACCATTGCCCAAATCTTCTGAAGTGGATGCTCAGAAAGGGGACCCATTTTTAAATGTCTTGAGCACCCTCCTCTTGAAGATGCCTGCAAATATTCTTCTCAAACTGGAGTACATGTCACCCATGGAGTTGGAGAAACGGTAGACTAGGTCAGGTGCACTTGTGTGTCTGTCTGACTTGCCAATTCAGAGGGAAAAGGTTAAGTAATTTAATGAAGACACAATTTAAAAGATGGCTCATCTTCTTGGAATGAGCATTTTACTTGAGAGGTGGAAAGGTTAAGTAATTTAACTGGTGTGTAATTTAAAAATGGCTCCCCTTTCTGGAGCATCCACTTTAGAAGATTTGGTGAGGGGGAAAAGGTTAAGCCCTTTAACCAGGGAGTCATTTAAAATATTATTTTGCTATTAAAGCAGGCACAGATACAGAGTGGAATGCAAAATTCACAAGGCTTATTAAGAGCAGACAGGAGAGCTGGACAAAATTTCCTGGTTGGGGTGTTGCAGTCACTTTGTATTTGGGGTTCTGGGGAGGGGTTGCAGTGGTAGCTCTCAACAGTATGAGGGGGACAGGGGATGAGCCTCATCGCTCCCTAGGACGTTGGCCCAGACTGATCTGGTAATTGTTGCCTTTCTTGATTTACTTCCCATTTGGTTTTCCTAAGCCTTTAGTACTAAAGGGAGGAACCAGAGGTAACAGGAACATTGAAAAACAAAGCAGGAGTGGCCCCTGCCCACCATTCCAGACTCAAAGTGAGAGCTGCAGCCTCTGTTTAATATTATTTGAATAAATTTATGCATTTATTTTTGCATAGATAGTACTTTCCTAGGATGCAGATCTCAGAATGTATATACGGAAGTGCAGTGAAAAATTCCTCCCCAGTGGCACCTGTGTCTCAGGTTTCTGGTCTCCTTTCCAGAGCCATTCTAGGTACACACAGGCAAGTGCATATAACTTTTTTTTGCATGTAATGTTTATTTCCTTCTGCTTGCTTGTTTAAACAAATGACAGAAGCCTATGCACACGTTCCTATATTATTTTTCACTAAATGTTAGTAAGTGATTGTCCCATATCAGCACAGCTTCCTTTTTGTGGCTACAGACTATTATAGTGTATGGTTTTTTTTCAGTTGTTTTCTTATTATTGGGTATGTTTCCAGCCTTTTGTGCTTTCGAGTTATGCTACTGTGTTTATCTACATACATGCATCTTTGAGACAAGTACAAGAATGTCTCTGGGATCAGTTCCTAGGATTGGAATAGCCAAGTCAAAGGTTATGTGCCTTGGGAATATTGATAAGTATTTCTAAACCATGCGAGGACTTCTCTCTCCTCCACTACCCTGGGAGAGTGGTCTGCGAGAAGGCTGTCAGCATAGCCCACACAGGCCTGGGACGTGTCTGGAATGATTAGATCTTGCCAGAGGGACCCAGGCAGGCAACAGGATGGGGGTCCCCATTGTGTCCCAGGGCCTTCTTTGACACAGGCTTTGTCAGCTGTGAAAGCAGGGTGAGAAATGCTTTGGAGAGCAAGGCTATGCCCAGAGTGGGCCTCCCTCTGCCCTGCCAGCTATTCGCTTGAAGAATTCAGCCAGTGATGCTTTCATTTGGAAGAAGCAGCATCTGGACATGGGATTTAGAAAGCAGAGCCCGCTCATTGCTCAGTTTGGAGACCCCAGGAATGAACTCTCCAATGCAATTCAGGTTCCTGTTCACTTTGTCTCATGACTAACAGACTTCATGATGAGAAGGGGCTCATTTATTTGTGATTTTTCAAATCAAGATCTACTTTTCAGGGAGAAATGTACCAGCAGGTCCCCAGGTCACACCTACACCATGTGCTCCCTGCATGGCAGCCCTCCTCTGTCCAGGCTCAGTGGGCTCTCAGGTGGGCAGGTAGGCACAGAGAAGAGTGGCCTTGGCAGGGGCCCTCTGGGGTGATGCTGGTGCTCATGCTCCCAGCTCACGTGATCGTCTGCCTCTTAGCGCTTCATCCCTGTCACCTAGGCGCTGCTAAGTGTGGCTTGGTGGCTTGGCTTTGGAGATAGGCATTTAGGTTTGAACCAGAAGTCCCCTCCTGCTTGTCTGTGCTACTCCTGATGCTTCTGTGAACTTGGGTTTTCCAGCTCTAAAAATAGGAATAGCTTTCACAGTGACCCACAGTGGTGGGTGCTCTGGGAGTCATGGTCTGGCTATCTTCTCTCCTGGCCTGTCTGTCCACCTTCTCTGGTCATCCTGGGGATGGGTCTGTGCTGGGACCTGGCCCAGCTGATAGCTGTCTTGTCGGCCCTGCTGTTGGGCTGGAGAGTGGAAGTGGGAGCTGCAGTTGGTTCACTGGATGGGCTGCAGGCATCTGGCTCTCAGTGGAGGATCCCTGCCCTGCAGGAACTGCACTTGGGGTGGATCTAGCTGGCAAACTGAGCCTCATTTTCTGATCCATGTACATTACCATTCTAGATGAGAATGCTGTTCTTGTTTCTCTGTTGGGGCACTTGATAAGAGCCCTGCTTGCTTTGGCTTTGACGTCACCCTGGGGAGCACCCCGTCCCAGTATTGGCAGCAGACCACTGGCTTCCCACCACAGTGCTGCCGTCCCCTCTGCCCTGTACAAGGTCTGATTAGGGACAAGCGAAGACGCACTCCTCCCCGCTGCCCAAGAGCTCCACAGGCCAGGTGTCTGGGCCTTCTTCCTTGGGTGAATAATTAGTAATGTGAATTGCCCAAGAGGATTCTTTCTAAGGATCATTGTATTATTGCTACCTAACGTTATTGTATGCCTTGGTTAAACACTTAGCTTGGATTATTTAATCCTTACAGTCTTGTGAAGAAGCACTATTGTTATTAGCACCATTTAGCAGATGAGTAAACTGAGGGTTAGCAGCCAAAGAGACATGTACAAAGTAATATAGTTAATGAAGGACAAAGTTAGATTTAATAAATTGTGGTGGTGTAATGTCAGGTGTCTTCAAACCTGCGTTCCACTGTCTGTGGGTACCGTCAGGCTGGGCTTAGACTAAAATTTTCTGTTTTCTTTAATTAAAAAAAAATGCAAACCTTTATTTGGGGAAATTTGAAAACATGCTGAGAACATAGAGGAGTAAAAGGAGCCCCCTCAGAGCCATCGCCAGCTTCAGTCATTCCCAGTCACCACCAGTCTTGAGGGCTAGCTGCTCCCATGCACTGAAGTATTTTGATGCAAATTCTTGCCAGTCTGTCATTTTATTAGAAATTGCTGAAATATGAATCTTTTTCAAAAAGGTACCTTTAAAAACAAATATATAATAACTATTCTTGTGCCTAAGAAACTAACAGTAATTCTGTGATATCTAATGTCCAGTCAATATGACATTTCTCCACTTATTTCATGAATTATTTTTACCGTTGATTTGTTTGAATAAGATTCCAAACATGTTCTGCATATCGTGTTTGCTTAATATATCTGTTGAGGGTTTTGAAGTCTCTTTTTAAATCAGGTCATCTGTCCTGTGGCGTTTTCTATATTCTGAATTCACTGATTGCTTCCGTATGGTGTCATTTTACACGTTCCTCTGTGCCTTGTATTTCCTGTAAATTTTTTGCACATCCTGTGAATTTCTAGTTAATTCTCGCTCTGTGCTGTCAGTACCACAGCCACCAGCCACATGTGGCCACTGAGCACTTGAAATGTGGGTGGTCCAAATGGAGATTTGCTGTAAGTGTAAACTACATACCGGATTTTGAAGACTTAGTATGAAAAAAAGGATATGAAATACTTCACTCATCATTTTTTGCATTGATTACATATTAAAAGTGATAATATGTTGGGTTAAAATGTGCCATAAACATTGATATCATCTATTTTACTTTTTGAAAATGTTGCTTCTAGAAATTTAAACTTACCTACGTGGTTCGTATTATATTTCTATTAGAAAGCACTGATCTAGAGATTTGGCTGATTTGGTTTTAAACTTCTCTGCAGGAATCTTTTCTAGCCCTCACTGTGCACTTCTGGTTGCCTCACTCCCAGGTCCCCCTTGTCTGGGGTCTCTCTGTGTGTGATTGACAGGTAGGTCCCAGTGCTAGCAGCCAGACCCACCGGTTTACACCTCCCGTGTCTTACTGGTCAGGGATTCAGAGAGTGAGGAGGTTTTAAGCCTACCTTTCTGTCCTCATTTACCAGATGGGAATTGATGTAAAAAGGACTTTACTTCATCAGCTCTGTGGTTCTGATGTTTAATGTGCACAGGAAAGCAATTAAGCAAAAATGCTTAATTCTCCCCTTTCTGTCGAGTTTTAGAGTAATAAGCTGATTTTGTTGGATCTTCCAAAGGTTTAAAAAAAAATTTTGTTTAATGTTGGAGATTCATTGAGGTTATAAGTTCCAAAGGTTTAAAAAAAATTTTTATGAGTTCATGGATTTAAATTTGTATCTGTTGAGTTTGAGTCCATTGCAGTTACTAGTCTTGGCTGCTCTGATAGGCCCATCTCTGGCCAGAGGGAGACTTTAGTTTTGATTCTGATCCCTTGCCTTTTGTGAATCTCCGATTCCTTTTCTCTTTTTAGCTGGTTAGAAGATTCCCCTCCTAGCTGGAGTTTTCTTAGAGTGAGGCCTGCCCGTGTCCATCGCTGCACCAGACCCAGGGTGTAGGGCCTCCTGCCAACGGCTATTCATAGGAGCCACCTTTCTCTCTGGCCTGGTTGCCAAGGTCCCAGCAAGAGGCTGGGGCTGAGGAGACAGCCAGCTCAGCTGGCTCGGGCCCCATGCGTAGTAGGTGTTCCGGAAATGGCTGTCGAGTGAACCGAGGGACTGAAAGCTGATCTGTCACACCACCTGGCCCAAATGGGCTCTTCTCCACCCTGGGATTCTCGAGGGAGGCCAACTTGCAAATAGAGCTGGCCTTTGATTCTCTGCTGTGTCGGGGACACCTTCCTGGGACTGAGCCGGTGTGGAGCTGGGATTAATTCTCCAGGGTCATCTGGGGAGCTGGGAGCCACATTGTTAGTGCTGGCCTGACTACCATGCAGATCTGTGGGCACAGGAGTTAGGGGTCAGAATGGTCACTCTCCAGGGTAGAGCTGTCCCCCTCTCCAGGCTATGCCATTGTGCAGGGGACACAGGCTCCCGACTTAGCTCGATTCCTTCCTGGTGTGAACGTTTCCAGCCCTTTGGACCTCCGGGGTTGGTTTGCACTTCACTGACGCGCAGCCTTTGCATGGTTGTCTTTGCCCAAATGGTGTCTGCATTGCTTCCCCGAGCTCTGGCTGGGCCTTCTTGTCCCCACTACCCGGCACAGTCATGGGGCTAGAGGAAAGCTTTGTGTTTTGGCTCCAAAACAGACCACAGGGTTTCTGTTGTGGTTGCTGCTGCTAGTTTAAAAGAAAAACAAAAAACAAAACAAAACAAAAAGCGCCGCCAGCTTTGTTGATGTCCAGGGAATCTTCGGCCCCGAAATAATGTGTTTGTTTATGGAGACTGACTTCATGTATTTACTATATAAGAGACTAGAATCCGGTGACACTTCTGGTCTATTTGCGGGATGGATTTGTGTCTGGTTTTGTGGTAAAGAGGGCAGGTGTTCTTGCCCTGCAGTTGGGGAGTGGGCCGGACAGGGAGGGGGCCAGTGGCCAAGAAAACTTCCCGTTTGTGTGTGTGTGTGTGTGGGGTTTGTGGTCACCTCCAGAGCATCAGGGTGAGAGGAGCTTCAGAAATGGTACAAAGAGAAAAGAAGGGCAGCCCAAATCCACCTTAGCAATGAGGCTGTCTGGGGTGCGGTCAGGTCTGGGAGTTCTGGACCGAGAACCCCAGGTCCCAACCCAGGTGGCTGTTCATCAGTCTGTGACCTTGGACAAGGGGCTTGACCTCACTCAGCCTCCAGTTCTTCTCTGCAATGAGGATGTTGTGAGGATTAAATGGGACAGCTGTGACAATCTGTCAGGATGGCTCTGGCACTTCCCGGCACACCATGATGGGGAGTTCCAGTGACGTGGTCAGCCCAAGGGGCTCTGGCTTCACTTGTAGTGTGCCTGTGGGCAGCTTCCAGGCTTAGTCCCCTCATCTGTAAAGTGGGGATAATGGTATTTCCTGCCTCCCAGGGTGCCGTGAGAATAGGTGGTAGAGTAGGTGTGAAGTCTCTAGGATGATGCAGGACCAGCCTATATTACTCCAGCTGTGGTTTATGCTGTCTCTGAGCAATGAGGCCACCACAGACCCAGAACGGGACCCTTAGTGCCAGGAGCAGATGCAGCATACAACCCACCAGAGTGTCATGGTTTGGGTGCCTTTATGTGCTAGGCACCAGCTCAGTGTAGCTCCCTGCAGCCCTGGAGGGAGGTTGCACCCTTTCCATCTTTCAGAGCTAGACCCTGAGGCCTGGAGTTCACCCACAGCCACACAGCTGGTACCTGGCAGGGCTGCGCCATCCTGTAGCCCTCAGCCTTTTCCCTGTGCCAGGCCGCCTTCTCCCAGTTAGAGCAGAAGTGTGGCTCCAGTAGGGAGAAGCCCACTGGGAACTGTCCTTTATTTCATGCACAGTATAAGGGTCTGCTTAAGTATCAAGGCCTGATGGGCCAGGTGAGGCCATATCCTCTCACCTGCCCTTGAAGGCCTCAATATGACTCATAGCTGGAAGGAACACCTTGGCCTTCTGGTTCTCATCCTTGAACGTTTGGGTCTCTCACACTTCAAAGTGTAGAAACCCAGGGTCTTGGTCGGGTGGCACCAGTGTGTGAAAGGATGTCAGGACAGGCGCTTCGGATCTTGGCTTTGGGGCCAGAACCCTGGGCGCCTGCTTTGGAGATCACACTATTGATCGTCTGTTGAGTGCAGGGTCAGGGTTAGGGAAATGAGAGGCATATTCATCAGTCTGAAAGCATCATCAGTAACCATCAGGAAATCACGAGGCTGGAAGGTTCTGAAATAAAGCATCACCTGCTTTTTTTTCTATGAGCAGATATATTTCCTGCATCAGGTGCTATTCTGAGTACCAGAGGTTAGTAGCTGTATCAGCTGGACCTATTTGCCTGTTGGTCCATTCCTTGTCCTCTGATGTGCTGGGTGTGGTTGGGGCTGACCTAGGCTGTGCTCTGGGTTCCCAAGGTGAGGTGCGAAGTGAGGTGTGAGATGAGGTGGTTTGGCCAAAGGAGGAGCTGCTGGGGCTGGAGCCAGGAGAAAGGGGAGACCAGTGTTACTACCCCTCTCCTAGCCTGCAGAGGCCTTCCCCATGGCTCTAGCCCCCACCACCAGGCCCTGTGGTCTGCAGGCAGTGTGGGCTCTGCACTGGTCTCAGTCCCTGGCCGCCTCTGGTCTGTGGGTGGTGGCAGCTGATCTCTGCCTCATTGTCCCCTCTTGGCTTCTTGGTGTTTTCATCACTGTATAACCATTTCCCTAAGTTGAAGCCTCTTAGTTCAAATGCTCAAGTGGCTTCTTTCTCCTGGCTAGACCCTGGCTAATCCAGCACTGAAGATGACACAGTCCCGGCTGGGGAGTGTTTCTTATGCAGTAATGTGACTTTAGCTGGGCCATCAGCTCTTTCTGTGCTTGGGGACTCTTGACTTCTTCCCCTGCCCTCCCCATGGGGCCTCCTTTCCTGGGGCCTGGGTTTCCATCATAGCCCGTGTTCTCTTTCTTGGTTCTCCTGTGCACTTTCTGAAATACAAATAAATCATGCTTCACTTTGCCTCAGCCTCTCTGGCCCCCCAGTACCCCCTGCTTGCTCTCGTAGGAGTACATCATTCTGAGCTCCTGTCTTTCCTGAACAATCCGTGCTTGGATTCACCTCTTGCACTCTGCAGGCACATGCCATGCTCCAGGCTTAGGACCCCTTCATGGACACTGTCACACTCTGTCCCTTTGTCTTGGCCAGTTCCACCTTTGGGGTCCAGCTGCAGCATCCCCTTTAGAGGAAGCCTGCCCTGACCACCCAGCCTGGGCGCGTCTTGCTGATATGCAGGCAGCTTGGGAGTCACTGTGGGGATTCTGCTCACTCTGGGTGAAGGCTTGTTTCCTTGTATACAGCCAAACTACGGGCTCTGTGGGGGATGGGGCCAGGGCTGGCCTGTTTACCACTCTGTCTGGGTGCCTGGTGATAGCTAACAAAGCATTAGGCATTTGTCCTCGGAAATTCTCCCACATGTGCAGAGACGTGCTCAAGGATGTGTAAGGTAGCACAGTGCAAAATTGGAGATAGATCCCGAATTTGTTAGCACACTGATTCTGTGGAATATGGCAGAGTGATGAAAAAGAATGAGGTTAAGTCTAAAATGCATTGTCACAGAAATGTACCTAAGACACGTTATTGTCTGAGTCTTGTCATTACACAGTAGCGTAAAACAAAAGTATTTTTTGTGTGTTTATAAATGCCTAAAAAAATGGCTCCAAGGAAAACTCTCTAAACTGGCCAGAGGGCTTATCTCTGGGGCAGAGAGTGAGTGTGAAGCAGGTGAAGGAGGTTTGGTTGTGTCTCTTCACGTTCCTGGGTTATGTGTTTCAGCGACAGTGTTGCATTCATGTGTCAGCTGTGTAATTGCACCGTGAGGAACAGGCTATTAAGTGGAAGAAAAAGTCACATTCAGGCCCATGTATCCTGAGACTCTCCCCTTCGGATACCAGGGATGCAGGAAGCATCTTCCCACAGTGGCTTCTGGCTGTATGTCGGGGGTGACCCCATCCGTTGGGAATGCCACTTTGGAGTTAGATGTTCTCTGGAGCCTCGGAAGGCACAGCCGGGGTCCAAAGTTGGCCGTGGCTTCAGACAGCTCTTTTTCGATGTTGACCTTTGTGCACAACAGTGAGATTCAAGGATTTTCCAGGAAAAACATCAGTGGGATGGTGGAATTCCTTTGCAGACAAAGTAAATGGGAGGGGCTCTCTCCTGTACCCCCAGGGCTAATTGTGTGTGTGCTGGATGAGGGGGACGTTTGGGGGGGATTCGCAGCTGTTGGAGGACTTGCTATTCTTGGGAAGGCTGGAGTCAGCTTTGACACGCCCATGGCCAGAGCCTGTGGCTTAGCTCATCCCTACATTTCCTGTTTGGCTCTCTCTTTGGTCAAAAGATAGCCGAGCACAGGACATCTGTCATAACTTTGGAAGTGTCATCTGTCACCTGCTAAGGGTCAGTTTACCTGGCCTGCTGAGCTTGTCGACACCTGGAGCTGGGCAGTGGAGAGAGATGACAGTGATGGCTTTCTCACTGTGGATGGAACGCAGACAACACCCTGGCCTGTCGGGGAAAGAACCATAGCGCAGGCCTGGGAAAGGCTGTCTGCTGAAGGCCCTGCAGGGATCAGGGCTGGGCTATACACTTCCTGCTGGTGAGAGGGCCGAAGACCCCTTGTGGGCAAGGGGAGAAACATGAAGTGAGAACCACTGAGATACCAGGCACAGGTCTGGGCTCCCCCTCACTCGGCTACATTTATTTCTGCCCAGCCCTCTGTAGTCAATGTTAGTGTCCTGACTTACACACTAGCCAGCTAGGCTGAAACCAGTATAGGAACTGTATCTGCTTCCTGTGTCCTCTGTGGTATTGATTAAAAAATACAAAGTAAACTCCCTGGGAATATAGTCTCACCAGTAAGCCACCGCTGTTTCAGTGTGAGAGCAGCACCTGGGCTGCCCCAAGAAAGCTCTAATGCCCTGACTCAAATTCCGTATGACAGAGGGATTGGGTTCTCTGGGCTGTTTTGTACTCAGTCACACCCTCACTGGGCTTCCCATGCCCCTGGCAGTATAGGACACAGTGCCTCTGTGATAGAGGGGAGGACTTTGACTTTGAAATCAGAGAGACCTGGGTTTGAATCTTGGGTCCTCTCCTTCCTCCCCTGTGACCTTGGCCTATCATTTAACCTCTGTGAGCCTCAGTTTCCTCATCTGTGAAGTGGGATTGTTGTGAAGCTAAGACAGGCTAAAACATGAAATTACCAGAATTTGGACACTTGTAATCTATAGAATGGCAACTTCCCATGGCTGTGGGGACAGGAAGGAGCATTGTAGCTGTGGTACCCTGGAAAGGTCCCATCTGCTCTGAGGGGCCATTCACTGAAGCTGTGGTGGTGCTGGCTCTGCCGGGACTGTAGGGACCAGCAGGGGTGATGGTGTAGCTGCTGCTTGGTGGCCAGGTGGATATTTCAAACTGTTTCCGGGAATAAGGGGAGCAGTACAGAGGGTGCTGGGAGGCTGTGCTCAGTGGGTGGGGTTTCATGCTTCCATTTCAACTCCCCAGGTAGCTAAGAAGCAGCATAGCAGGTGGCTGGGAGCCGGGCTCTGCAGTCCCGCTGGCTGAGTGCGAACCCTAGGTCTGCTTCTTGCCTGCCGTGTGCCCGAAGACAATCATCTCTCTGTGCCTTATCTCCTCGTCTGTAGTAGTTTCTACCTCTTAGACTCTGGGAGGCACAAGCAGGGTGTCCCCTGTGAAGCATTTACATGATACGTAGCACAAATAAAAAATCTCTATGGAGTAGAGAATGTTTACTTAAAATAATGCTTATTAAGAAGTTAATATTACCTATATTAATAAGTGGGGCCTGATTCGCAAGGCTCCCTTAGCTGTATTGTGGGGCACACACCCCCCCCCCCCCGGTTTTACACTGTGTCCTCTTTAATTCAGCCACGGCTATGTGTCAGAAGTCCCTCAGGTCTTCACTGATGCATTTTGCCCTGGAGCTTTTTGCAGCTCAAGGGCAGGCATGTGCGGTAGTAAGGACTACAATTAGGGGTGAGTTAATTCTTGAGAAGAGCTTTTAAACTAAAAAATGATGGTGACTGTAGATTGAGGAACCCTTTCAGCCCCAAGGCCTTGCAGCAAGCCTTCCCGAGTGGCCTCTGCGTCATTGCTTTGCTGAGCGGATGGTACTGCTCGGTTGCCATGGTAGCAGGAGGATGTGGTTCCTATGGTGATGGTCGGCAGCCGCAGGAAGACAGCAGAGGTTTTAGTTATCTGGTGGCTCGGTGTTTGCCACCCCCCTGAACAGCAGACAGGAGCTGCCCCCACTGTTGCTCTGCTTTGCAGAATGGTGGCCACTGAGGTCAGCTGCACTCAGGAAGTGCTGCTCTCTGGTAGACTGGGCTACACAGGAGCATCTCTGCCTTCAGAAGAGGAGGGGCTGAGGGTCTCCAGGGGCATCTCAGCTGGTGGGGGGTGGGGGGAGTGGTGACATTCAGACCCTGAACCCTGCAGGCTGAGTCTGTGGGAAGCTTCTCCAAAAAGCCTTTCCCTGGAGTGAATATTTTTTTCCTCATGCCAAGTCGTGTTTATTTGTAGGCAGATGTGGGATGATGAACTAACAGGTGAAGCCAAAGGCCTTGTACCAAACTCCTACCATACCTTACATCCAAATTTCACAGTGGTCACAGCTTGGATTGCCAGTTGGGTTTTCAAACCTCTGATATTTTTCTTTGTTTGGGGATTGTCTGAAGTCAGGGATGGAAAAAAGCGTCCTGGATGTTGCTTTTCTTTTTCCTATTCAGAGTCTTGCAGGGAGAATTTCTCTGTAGAAAGGCGAGTGTGTGATGCAATGAAATGTAGTGAACAGGATGTTTCCTTTTTATCTAAGAATGAAGGAGGAAGGTGTTCAGGCAGGATTCAAGGGTGCTGTTACAATGTGAGAGTAAAGCAGCAGTTGGGGTGCCGACTGTGGGTGGGCGTGGGGGCTGTGGGCTGGTTTCCGTGTGTACATTTGAGCTAGAGAAGGCCGCCTGAGTGAAAGGAAATGTTGAAGATCTGCCTCTAGGTGGAATCCCGTCCACCCAGTGTGACCGCACCACTAGCGGGTGCTGATCGGAATGGGCGATTGGTGGTGGGTGACCTCATTGGGCTTCCTGGAGTGCCATGGGGGTTGGGCCCATCATCAGAGCCCCGGGCCAGGTGGCCATACCTGGATTGACAGAGGCGGGATGGAGGGCTTGAGGGCCTGCCTGAGGGACAGCAGTCTGGGGGTCAGGGGTGCTGGCAGCTGTGCGGGGCCGAGCAGAGTTTCTCTTTTTCACCGGACGTAACCAGAGGCTTGTCTTGGCAGCCGGGCTGTGGGGCTGTGGGGCACCTGGGCCTGGGTTCTTGTTAGTGAGCATTACAGGCTGTGATAGATCTTTTCTTTTTGAATCTGGAAGATTGGAAAGAATAAATACTCACTTCCGTGTCTCCAGTCTGCGGGATCTGTTGTTTAACCACACACTGATGGCAAGATGTCTTCCGGGTTAGCTAACAAACAAGCAAACAGGAAGCCACGGCAGCAGCGGCTCCTGTCGGAAACCGCATTTCTACCCCCTGGACTTGCCCACTGCTAATAGCATCTTATCCTCTTTGCTGTGGCTTTTTAAAGCAAGAGAAAGAAACCTTGTGGAAAAGGTGCAGTTACCTTGACATTCACCTCCAAATGTGACATTCACATTTTGAGTCACACACACACACACACACACACACGTTACCATCAGTACGATGTGGCAGTTCTCCATGTCTGTTTCAAGTGCACTTACAAGCTGCCTTTCTTGCGGCCTACGGTGTGCCCATGCCTTTGCCATCTCTGCTCATTTCTTTTCACTACTAGGGAGTTGCTCTTTGTTTGCCATTGTGTTCTATCCAAGTAGCAGCCGTGAATGGGGGACAGGCTCAGCCCCTCTCACGGGAGGACCCAGGGCTCGTGGTCACATGGCCAGATGGTAGGCTTGGTGACCTCCCCAACCCCCACTGTTCGGTTGGACCCCAAAAGCAGGGCTTCCCTCACGACACCTCAAGCTACCTGGGCTCTGGCCAAGCAACTGACTAATCCAGTCTGACGGATCCAAGTTCTTGAGTCACCCAGCCCAACCATGTTTGCCTCACTTAGGTCCTTACCAAACCCTATCCCCCTGAAAGGACTTGGTGGCCTAGGACGCTGCCTTGAACAGAAATGGGAGGACAGTGCCCTGGTCGGGAGAGTGCTGTGCCTGTGTCCTCCGCTCCTTGTGGAGCCCCCTCTCCCCTAGGAGGAAGGTCAGCTGAGCCACTGTCAGGTGACCCTGGACTTTTCTCAGTAGCTTCCTCCACCAGGGAGTCCAGATGCAACACCAACCCTTTCCCTCAGGAGCCTCTTGAGCCCTAGGCCAGCTGCTGGCATGCTGGCAGGAACACACAGCCCCTGATTCCTGAGTCAAGCGGTGCTCCTGCCAGGGGTGTGTGTGTGGGGGGGTTGTGTCCTTGTGCACCTTGGGGCGGATCCATTTTTCTGTCTCTTTAGAGTGTGGCCGTGTCCGTGTGCACCTTAGGGTGGATCCACTTTTCTGTCTCTTTTCTGGCTCACCTAGCCTCTCCTTCTTTCAGAGGCTCCATGAGGAACACTCTGACCTGTGACATGCCAGGCTTGTCACAGCATCCACTAGGAGCCCTAAAAGACTCTACCCTGTAAATGCACTGTCCCTAACTTATTAAGGAAGCCAGTATTGGGGTCAGACAGAACTTGATTCTTTCAGCTGCTCAGAAAGTATTTATTGAGCACCTCCTCCATGACGGGCTCAGGGGCTAGCGTGGTGCATGAAACAGAGGGGGTGTCTGTCCTGCTGCAGCTCAGAGTGACAGAGACAGTAAACAAGCAACAGATAGGTATAGAGAGAATTATAAGTCTGAGTCCCTTGGCTGGCCCTAGCAAGTGACGTTGGGTGAGTTTACTAAGTCATCTGTAAGGTGCTAGCCACAACCCTACTAACTCCATGGGTTATCGGGAAGTCTTGGGTGAGATAGTGTCTGTGAAATGCTTATCACCCCGCCACGCACGTCATCCCGGCCCAGCGCATGTGGCTGCAGTGACCACAGCCCTTGTTTTATGGATGTGGAAATTTGAGGTCAGAGAGGTGAAACAACTTGCCCAGGTGGCTCAGCCTGTGAGTTGTGCCCAGCTCTCAGGCCCAGGCCTGTCTGGTGGTCCAGGCCCCACACAGAGCCACCAGGTGCCTCTGCCCTTGGCTGCAAGGGAGGCTGCTCCTGTTGCTAACGGTT
This sequence comes from Galagoides demidoff, assembly GCA_963574575.1. Lineage (NCBI taxonomy): Eukaryota > Metazoa > Chordata > Mammalia > Primates > Galagidae > Galagoides > Galagoides demidoff. The sequence continues at coordinate 62,831 of CAUYQV010081220.1, forward strand.
ATGATGCCTCCCCAGGCTCTACAGGGAGTGTTTTTTTATTTTAACTTTTAAAAATGATGGACAAATATATATAACATAAAGTTTAACATGTTAGCCATATCTAAGTGCACAGTTCGCTAGGTACGCTCACATTGTTGTGTGGCCAGTCACCACCATCGGTGTCCAGCATGTCCTCATCTTCCCAGACTGAAACTCTGTCCCCATTAAATAAGTCTGTATTTCTATAAGACCCCCAACCCGGCAGCCACCATTCTGCTTTTTGTCCCTGTGAGTCTGGCTACATTAGGTACCTCAGATGCACAGACCAGTTCAGCACTTGTCCTCCTGTGATGGGCTCGTTTCCCTTAATAATGTCATCAGGAGTCATCCACACTGTAGTATGTGTGTCAGAACATCCTTCCTCCTTAAGTCTGAATAAGACTTGAGTTCCGTTGTGTGCCTTTTTCCATTTGTCCATTGGCATTAGGGCTGCTTCCACCTTTTTATTATTAGAATAACGTTGCTCCCAGTGTTGCTGAACCAGTGTCTGTCTATTCAAGTCCCGGCTTTCTTTTTTTGGGGGGTGGTATACCCCTAGGTGCAGGGAACATTTCATCATCAGGAACAAAACAAAGGGAATGAAAAGAATGCTTCTCACTTGCCAGGGTTCTCAGCTTGGGTCAGTGGATAGAAGTCAAGTGAAGTGCAAACTTGGATGTGGGGGGAAAAATAGGAAAAAATGGTCACTACCCTATAACTGAAATCTGTCCTTTCCTTCACTGATGGCTGCAGGCAGTACCAGCTGCCGTGGTGCCGGCAGTGCCTGCGATTTAGTCGCCATGAGAAGTCACAGCTGTTTTCATCCCATTCCTGTTGTGGATATCTGGGAATATCATTACATTCATCACTACTCCAGAGTTACAGTAGTTATCAGACCTACAGATAAGTTATTTAATGGATTAATGAAGAAGACATCTATTTATCATAAATTTTAAAGGACATTTTGACAGCTGTATTTCAGTATGATTAGTTTCCTTTCCTTTGCAATTTTCTAGAATTTATTTTATGCATATAAAAAGATCACAATAAGGGCTAAGTGCGGTAGGGGGCTCATGCCTGTGATCTTAGCACTTTGGGAGGCCGAGGCAGGAAGATGGCTTGAGGTCAGGGGTTTGAGACCAGTCTGGGCAATGTCATAAGACCCCATCTCTACAAAAAAATAAGGAAATTAGCTGGGCATGCCGGCATTGGCCTGTAGTCGTAGCTACATGGGAGGCTGAGCCAGGAAGATCATTTGAGCCCAGAAGTCTGAGGTTGCTATGAGCTACGATGGTGCCACTGCACTCTAGTCAGGGATAGATTCTACCCTGTCTCAAAAATAAAATGCTACTCTAAGAAGGGATCCAGAGGCCTCGCCAGACTTCCAAGGGGTCCAAGGCACAAGGAAGAGGCCAATTCTTGTCTCCTAGAGGGGACCTTGGTGGGGGCGTGGGGGTGGGGAGTGGTTTGCAGGCAGGCCCTGGCTGCCAGCGGGGCAAGTTCACAGCTTTGCTCTCAGGCAGTTCCTGAGAGGGCAGTCTAGGACCCTTAAAGAAACTCACCCCATCCAAAATAAGAAATTTCACTTTATAATTATGGGGAATCTTATCTTAGACACTGGGATGGTTTTGGACAAGTTTTGAGTCTGGGGACTCCCAGGAGTGATCACATGGGTCTGCGAGCGTTGCAGTTCGGGGCCTGGTTTTTCCTTAGGAAGCAGCAAGTGGGGTGAGGGTGCAGTGAGACAGCATGCACAGCCAGGCGGGTCTGAACCCCATGAGGAGTGTGTTTTCTTGGTTTACTCTACATCAGAAAAATCTCTGTTCGGCTCGGCGCCTATGGCTCAATCGCCTAAGGCACCAGCCACGTACACCTAAGGTGGCAGTTTGAATCCCCAGCCCGGCCCGCCAAACAACAATGATGGCTGCAACCAAAAAGTGGCTGGGCATTGTGGCGGGCGCCTGTGATCCCAGCTACTTAGGAGGCGAAGGCAGGAGACTCGCTTGAGCCCAGGAGTTGGAGGTTGCTGTGAGCTGTGATGCCATGGCACTCTAGCCAGGGGGATAGCTTGAGGCTCCGTCTCAAAAAAAAAAAAAAAGAAAGAAAGAAAGAAAAATCTCTGCTCTGTAGCTCGTCTGCTCAGAGCGTGACAGGGAAGGAGGTGGTAGTGCAGAGTGAGGTTCGCAGCTTGGCAGAGAGCCTGGGGGGAGAGGGAGGCCGGTTGAGTTGCTAGAGAAACTTTGGCTTCGTGGCCCATGTGCCTGAACTATTTATCATTGGTAATAATGATAACGCCCCGTGGACAGATAAAGGAACAGAGAGATACCAGAAAAAGCGAGAACAGTAAAAGGTTGACTGTAGAATCTAGGTATGGGTGGTCATCATAAGAGTCTTTCAACTTCTTCTCTTCGTTCTTTTGATTGAAGTATTACTTATTTTAAAAAGTACACAACTAAAATGAACAGCGCCCTGAATGATCACCTCTCAGGGACCCCCACCAGGCCATCCATTGGAACAGTGGGTACTCGGGGCAGCCACCCTCACGCCCCTCCCGACAGCTGTCCTTTGTGTTCATCCCCAAGGTGAAGTCGCCTGTGTCTGTGTTTACTTAGCTTTTTAAGTTCCAGCTTCACAGAAAGCAAATCAATGTGTCTTCTTCTGTGTCTGGCTTCCTCGACTCAACATCGTGTTTGGGACCTTCATCCATATTCTGTGTGCAGATGAGGTTATTTATTTTTGTTGCTGGATAACATTTTTTTAAAAAAAATATCTCATTCTACTGATGGTGAGCATTGGAGTTTCCATTCTTAGGCTTTTATGAATACTACTTCTAGGAATACTCTTGCACCCGCCTTTGTGGGAAATGTGCATGAAATTCTGTTGGTGTATAGTTAGGAATGAGTTGCCGGTCCCTGGATCAGCACAGATTCAGCTTGTGTAGAGAATACCAACTGGTTTTCCAAAGTGGTTATACCAGTTTATACTTCCAGGAGCCATACGGGAGAGTTCTGGTTGCTTCACATCCATGCCAATATTTGTTATTACCAGTCTTTTCAATTTTAGCTATGTTGGGTATATGATGATATTCACCTTTTCCTTATGTTTTAATTTTTTCTTTTTTTTATGATAGAGTTTTAGAGAATGGGATAGCTTGCTAATTTCCATGCTGAGGCTTTGTAGCGACAGAACTATTTTCTTTTTCTTTTCTGTTCCTTCTTCTCTTTTCTTTTCTTTCTTTCCTTCCTTCCTTTCCTTCCTTCCTTCCCTTCCTTTCCTTTCTTTCCCACTCTGTGCCCTGGGTAGAGTGCTGTGGCATTATAGCTCACAGCAACTTCAAACTCCTGAGCTCAAGTGATTTGCTTGCCTCAACCTCCCGAGTAGCTGGGACTATAGGCACCCACCACAAAACCCACCTAATTTTTCTATTTTTTGTAGAGACAGGGTCTCTTTTCCTCAGGCTGGTCTTGAACTCCTGAGCTTAGGTGATCCACCTGTCTTGGCCTCCTGGAGTGCTGGGATTACAGGTATGAGCCACTGCGTTCGGTTTGTGTTTGAAATTTTTTGTAATAAAATTAGTTGAGAAAAAAATATCATTCACACTTGTGGTGTCATAGCGTTTCCTTAAAGTAGTATTTTTAAGGGAATGGTTTAAATTGGCACTTGCCTGGCCTTGGAGTGAAGATTTATCTTTTTACTCTGGACAGCTCCAAGGCTGGCCCTGGCCCTGGCCCTACCTCCCGTGGTCTCGGGGCCCCGCAGTCTGCCGTGCATCCTGTACTGAGTACTGGAGAGCATTTTAAAAGCTAGCTCTAGGAGGTGGTCTGGAGCCCCAAGGAAGGTTGGGGGTACCTTGAAGCTGTGCTCATATGTTGATGTAACATGATGTGGAGGTGGCACTTGGAGCTGGTTTCTGGCCTAGAAGTTCTGACACTTCTTGCTGGTTCCCAGAGAGATGTGCTTTTGAGTCAGCCTGGGAAGTTAAAATAGCTCATTGACTTTTTGCTAATTTCAGTTTACAAGTAACTGTTCCCGGGATCCTCTTGGTCATTGCTTTGAGGTCACAGCTGCCTGCGAGGTAGGCTTCTCTGTCTGACTTAACACAAATGATGCCCTAGTCTAGAGCTTCTTCCTTCCTTTGGCCATGCTTAGCTGAGTTCTTTCAACATAGATGGTGGACCTAATCCAGCTGTCCTCAAACTACGGCCTGATGCAGCCCGCTGAGGACATATATCTGGCCCGCTGGGTGTTTTTGCTGCCGCTGCCTGTCCTGCTTAGCAGCCAACTCGTCCCAGGGCCTGCAGTCTGGCCCTCCAACAGTCTGAGGAACCGTGAACTGGCCCCCTGTTTAAAAAGTTTGAGGACCCCTGCATTCCTTCTCTTCTTCCTTCCATCCTGTCACTCAGCAAATATTTAGTGAACATGAACCTTTGTGTCAGGCATTCTCCCTCCCTCCCCCCTTTCCTTCACTTTCTGGCCCACTCTCCCAGGCACCTGTCCACTTGTCCACTTGTCCACCTATACTCACCATCTATCTACCTGTCCACCCACCCAACCATCCCTCCCTCCCTTATGATGGGTTTACACTTGGTAAATTAGGCTAGACACAGATGTATGATCCTTGTCTTTGGTATTGTGGACCTTGTCTTTGAGGTATTCCCTGATAACTCCCTGCTGTGACGGATAATTAAGTAGTTACTCATATTGCAATATGGGATGGCTATCAGTGGGAACAGGAGAGAGGTGTCTAGGCCAGGTGAGAGGATCAGAAGCTTCCTGGAGGTCATAATGCTAATGCAGCAAATTGAGAATACCCTGGGATGGGCCATTGAGGGAGGATCCTAGGGGGGTGGGCATACGGCTTCTCTAGTCGAGGGAGACACAGAGGTGAGTCTCGCCAGGGACACTCAGTGAGCCTTAAGTCACCAAGTGTGGGCAGGTGGAGCGTGAGGCACCAGATGGGGAGGGTGGCTCTGGAGAGGTCAGCAGGGCAGTTTAGCTGGGTCCCTATTGGCCTTCCAAGGAGTGTGGGTTCTGGGGTGAAGCTGTGGGGCCCTGGAATGTGTGTGACAGACAGACCAGTGGTCTCCTAAGGATGCCGAGGCCTGGTCTCCGGAAGCTGGATATGTTACCTGACTTGGCAAAAGGAATTCTGTAGGTGTGTCAAGTTAGGGATCTTGAGATGGGGAGGTCACTCTGGATTGTCCTGTGGGCTCGATGTAATCATAAGAGTCCTTGGGAGGCAGGGAGACAGGGAGGCAGGAGAGTCAGAGTGTGGGGGGAGGGTGTGTGATGAAGCACAGTGAGCAGCTGTATGATGCCTGGCTTTGATGATGGAGGACGGGGCCAGGAGTCCGGGATTCCTTAAGCAAAGGCAAGGAAACAGATTTTCCCATACAGCCTCTGAGGGACCACAGTCCTGCCAACACCTTGGTTTTAGTCCAAGGGGACCCATGGTAGACTTCCAACTTCCAGAACTGTAAGAGAAGAAGTCACGAAAGAGTGTGATCATTTGTTACAACAGCCATAGCGATCTGATCTGTGTCCAAGCTCAGGGCAGCTGAAAGCTCTGTACGAGGGCCTGGATTCCAGGTGTGTGTGTGTGGGGGGCTTTTTGGCTGGGGACCTAAGATCTATTGCCATTATCTGAAATCCATCTCAAGGAGTTCATCTTCCAGTCACATAGCTATAAAAGATTTTCTGTGTGGATAAATTGTTACATTTAAGACCAGGGGAAAAATCAGCCTCATTTAGGATCAAAGAAAATCAGAGAATCGGATTCATTGTTTTAAGGGTCCCTTGAATTGTGGGGTTTGAGCCTCTTTACTCAGGGATTTGGATAACAGGTTACCCCAGATGAAAGTGATGTAGATGGAGCCCTGCTTGGGGAAAGAGAATCCCTGTAAAGATGGGCGAGTCCCTCAGGGGCCTTCGTGGGTTTCCTGTTCCTCATTTCTTCCCGCTGTCGAGTATGAAGGTGGGGTGTTTAGCGAGTATCACTGTAACCTGTACTTTTCTAAAGTCAAACAGATTCCTCTGGGTGGGAGGATCCGTCTTTTGTGGGATCGGTGCAGCCCTCTGACTCAGCAGCACCTTCGGCAGCTGACGCTCCGAAGATTCACCCGCCTATGCTCACAGAGCAGAGCCTCCCCTGCCCCCCTCGTCTCTGTCTGAGGGGGGTGGGGGAGATGCGTGGCTGCTGCCTCCCAGGCTTCTGTGTCACTGGGTAGTAGAAATATCACTTAAGTGTCAGAACTTTGAGCCTCCTCCAGATGCTGTCGACGGTGGCATCACGTAGTGGCGTTTGTGTGCTCACTTTCACATACATTATTTTATTTGATAAGTGACAACTGCTTCTGCATTAAATGAAAATCTCCCTGGCCTTGAAGGTGAATAATTGGAAAAGCAGCACTGAGTGCCCAGGTTGTTTGGTCTGCTCATTGCCTACTTCCTGCTGCTGCCAAAGAACATGAGCCACTGGCTAGTGTGGGCTTGTTCTAAAGTTATCTGGGATGGTCACTGGTAGGGACTGAAGCCTGTCCCCCAAAAGAGCATGTTTCAGGTCTAACACCGTACCTGCGAATGTGATCTTCTTTGGAAATAGGGTCTTTGCAGAAGTAGCAAGTTGAGCTGAGGTTATGCAGAATTAGGGGGACCTACATCTGGTGACAAATGTCCTAATAAGAAGAGAGAAACTCAGCACAGAGAGACACGGACACAGAAAGGCAGCTGAAGCTAAGGAGCAGCCGGAGTTTGGCAGTGCCAGAAGCTGGGGAGGGGCGGGAGCGCATCATCCCTCAGAGACCCTGGAGGAACCAACCTGGCCCACATCTGGGTTTAGGAATCTGGCCTCCAGAGCTGTGAGAGAGTTTAAGTCACCTGCTCTGTGGCCATTTGTTAAGGCGGTCCTGGGGCACCATTGTGTGCATCCCGTCCCACTTCTGCTGCCCTGCCTGTTTTTGTCATCTTACCCCAGGCACCACCATCTCTACCGCATGGTTAGTGCTGACGAAGAAGAGTTAGAACTGAGCCACTGGTGGCATCTCTGTGATGTGCCTGTCTTGCTTGAGGAGGTCTGGGCCGCGCCTTGGGGAGCAAGCCCTGGCCTGCCGCCCGACCTTTGCTCAGAGACTTGGGTTCACCGGATTCAGCAACCATCCCCTTTTCTTCCAAGTTAACCACTTTTAAGAGGTCAGATAGTGTGTCGTGTCTTTTCCCAGACTGGCTGATTCAAACCATGCCACCGCCAGGAAAGGAGGAAAAAAAAAAAATAGACTGGCTCAGAAATATTCATTTCTGTTGCAAATTACTAGTTGGGGCTAGTTGCTGATTATCTCACCTCTGTTGCCGTTTGCATTCAGAAATGGCTCATAAACTTGCTTACGTGGGTCTGGTTTGCCCTCTAAAATGAAATGATTATGCTGCAAGTAGTTCTGAAACCGCACTGGGACTGGGCGGCCCCCACCCCGTGGCGCTCCTGTTGTGTGCCAGGCAGGTTGGGTGCTGTGTGTGTTCTGTAGTTTCCATAGGAATCTGACAAGCTCCATTTCACAGATGAGGAAGCTGAGGCCAGGGACAGCTTGGAAGGGTTTGAACTGGTTTCATGCTGCAGTCTCTCAGGACCCAAGAGTCTGTGCTTATGACTTCGAGCAATCTCAACCAGCTTCCTAACCAGACGTCAGAGTGAAGTGGGTATGGGGTGCGTACATGCAGATGCGTGTTTGGTAGACACGTGTGAGCATGCCTGCTGTGGCGGGTGTCTGCCTCGTGCCTGCTGCAGAGGGCAAATGTGGGCATGTTACTGTCTTCTAGAATATTGACCATCGCTGACTGTGAAAATTTTCCTGAATGATCTCTCCTGCCAGGCCAATAAATTGAGCCCAGCTGATAAAGCACTGGGCTGATTTGCAGCAGTCTCAAGGACCTTTGAAATCCCGCAGATAGCTCTGAGGCCCTCTGGGCACAGGGGCTGACTATCCTCAGCTCTATCCTGCCTGCTGCAGGATGCTAAGTCAGGAGAGGCTTCCTCAGAGCCAGAGGCAGTGGGAAGTGAAGCTGGTGGTCCCAAGCTGTGCGCTGGTCAGTGGTACCCACTTGGTGCTTGGGAAGCACTGTCTTCAGGGCCTTTTCTCCATGAGCCCCCTAAGGAAGATAGAATGGGGCACTAGCGCGCTGGGCTATAGGTGGGTGCGTCTCCCTGAGATGCAGCTGTGTGCCCTATTCCCAGAGTGCGATGCCTGACTGGTCTCTCAATGATTAACTGTGTGACCTTGGGCACACCACATTGCCTCCTGTACCTGTCTGCCAAAGCGGTGTGGCCAGTGGAAGCCACCCCTTGCTTACTAAGGGTGGGACCTGGGCCGCCTCCTGGGGCAGCCGCGCCTGCTGCACACAGAGGCCTTTGCCCTGCTGGGATGCTTTGCCTGAACCCCCTGCTCCCTCCCTCGCCATCTTCCCATCTGTGCTCACAAGCTGCCACCTCTGTCCACCTCTGTCCGTGGCCCTCTTGTCTAAATGCTGACTCCCCACCTCGGATATTTCGCTTTCTCATCCCTGCTTTATTTTTGTCTCCTTAGCACCTACTGTCCCCGTCAGACTGTGTATTTCTTATTGATTTTGCTTATTGTCTTTCCCACTGGAAAGGCGAGGGTTGGTTTGTTTTTCCCATTGAGCTGTACCATTAGCAGTTAGAACAGGGCTGGGCACACAGTTGAGTTCATCGCCAGCCACTCCAGCTTCACAGAGCCTCGCCTTGCTCAGTGCAGTGAAGTTCGCCCACTAAGCGTGCAGTTGCCTCTCATTGCCTGATGGCTGCGACTATCCGTGTCATTATTTATATTGTTATCAGTGTGTGCTTTATCTTTAAAATAAAGGGGCTGCATCAGCAGGTGCCAGAGCATGAGCGGGGCGGAGTCAGTGCAGGGCAACGCTGAGCGCTAGTCTGAAGGAGGTGGCAGGTGGAACCCAGTCTCCTTGAGTGCCCTCTGGGCAGTGGAGGAGGCTGCAGAGAGGAAGGTCCCAAAGATGGGTGTTCTCTCCCCTGCCTCTAATTCCAGGAGGGGGCAAGAGAGAGGGGCCTCAGGGGAGCCATTGCTCTTGGCCACTGGTGCTGCCACGCTACGTGTGTCTGAGCGGGGGCCCTCCTGGCTGGGGTGGGCTGCTTGTCCTGCACCTGGGCACATCCTGGGCAGCCTGTGGCCAGGCTACATCTGGAAGCCAGGACTTTGAGGAAGGCTCCTTTTGACCACACAGCCAGGCCATGCAGGCCTGATGGTAGTGGACTAAGCCCTTTAAAAGCGCGGATGTCGCCCTGTGGCCCTCAGTTAGGTTTGTTCCATGAACTCTCATTCCTGCCCCTCATTTTATGGGTTTGTTAACTGTTTTGTATTTTTTTTGCAGATTGATTAGAGTCATTGTGTGTTTTGTTTTGCATTGGGGTATGTGCATTTTTAAGAAATTAGTTTGTGAAGCCTCCTTTTTTATTCTAGAAAATCTGTTAAACCTTTTCACATCACGTGTAGCAGTCATTTCCTACGTCGCAACTTTTGTTTCTACAGCCTCTAAATTTCATGTGAGGTGTTTATTGATACACAGAAGGTTTACATCTTTCTGGGGTCAGACTTGAGTATCTTAATTTATAATTTCTTCAGTGTCTTAGTGGCTTAGAAATTGCTTTGAAATTTTAAGATTGAGCAAACATTTCCCATTAAAAACTTCTTTTTGTAGGATTAATTTTTAGTACACTTTAGTGTAAAGTATGAGGCAGGGTATAATGCCTTCTTTCCCTCCTAATGGTTAAGAAATCACCTAGTATTATCTACTCAATAAGCCTCTCTTTTTCCATCACGTTAAAATATCACTATGGTCAGAAGCTTAAGTTCCCTTTGTGTGCTGAGGTCCCCTTTAGGCTTTCTGTGAGTTACCACCGAGGCACCGTCCTGGGTCTGTCGCCAAGGTGTTTTAGTCAGTTTGGGTTCATAGTGTTTTAAAGTCGAACTCTGATTTTAAAGATGAAGGCACAGTTCTTTGGAAGGCTAATTTATTTTACAGCTGGATTAGGTTCTCTGTCTGTCCCTAAGTGGAGCTGGTTATAAGAAGCCGTCGCTGGAGTCAACTTACTAGCAAGAATGAGATGAGGCGTGTGAATTCTGGCATGTGATGACCCCTTAATCTATTACTAATAATGGAATGGTTGTTATTTTCACTAATGCTGTTGGCCTCGTGTGAGGTGCGTCCTCACTTCCTCCCATCAGTAAGTACTGTCACCGTGCGTCCTTGCATTTTCGGAATACTCCCATTTACAAATGTTTGGCTCTGTTACTCACCTTATCCTCCCTGCCAGTAAATTATTGAAGTAGCCCTAAACTCTACACCAGCTGACAGGCTGTTACAGTGATAAAAAGTATACTGTTCACACATCCTACGCTTTTGGAGAAACTTGTTTTCTCCGACTTTGAGGCAAGAACATCTTGGATGTCCTTCTAGAGAGAGTTGTGTCACCTGAGGGTCCAGGGACTCTCAGTGACAAAAGACCTTGTCATTCTTGTCTGCTGTGTCCTGTGGGTTGACATGATCCCTGTCCACAGTGTCAGCTTGCCAGCAGGGGCCCAGAACCACCCACCCACCCCAGCTGTGCAGAGCGGCCATAACCAGCTAGTATTAAGATGAATGTCCCAGTGAAAACGTTGGAATCAGATAAACATTAATTACTTTAAAATTACATGAGGCGAGACCTGGTTGTTGGGAAAGCTAATAATTGGTTGCTGGAATCCATTTGGAGGGCGACCAAAGGTGCTGGAAGTGTTCTCCATCCATGCTGCAGAAATGGGACGTCTCCATCCTCCCTCACACTGTAGACAGGAGACGCCTTGGGTGGACCCAGGGTGGCAAGTGTGCCTGGAACTTGGTGCCTCTGTCACCTGTCATTAACGCTGAGGCATCATAAATTGATCATTAAGATTAGAATATTCCCTTATAGTGCATCTTTTAAAAAAAATTGTGGTAAAATAAACGGGTCCTACAATTTCCCATTGTAACCATTTCTAAGTGCCTAGTTCTGTAGTATTAAGCATATTGATATTGTCGGACAGCCAGACAGCACCTCCAGAACTTCATAGCTCATCTTCATGCAGTCTGGGCTGGTTGCCTTGGGATGGGTACCTGGTTCACGACCTTCAGATGAAGTGGGTGGAATTGATTTAGGCCTAGAGGCTAAGGGGAAACAGCACAAAGCCTTTGAGGAAGGCTCTGTAAAATCCCATTCGAGGAAACCAAGGCACAGGGTGTCTTTTTATTTTTTCCTGTACATGTTGTAGACAAAATGCTGTAGAAATGGAACACGCATCCAGAAACGTGCACAGATAGGCACAGATAGCGTACAGCTCAGTGAATTTTTGCCAACTAAGGACGCAGGTGTAACCAGCCCCTGAATCAAGGAACAGAACATAGTAAGCAGACCCCTTAGAACCCAGGCCCCAGCCAGTTATTATCAGTACCTCCCCCAGGCACAGTTGTTCACCTGGCTTCTGTCAGCATCCAGTAGCTTTGGCTGTTTCTGCCCTCCTCACCGGTGGTCACTCAGCAGGTGTAGCCTCGCCTGATATGTGCCCAGTCCATGTCTGTGTGACCCTAGGAGTAACTTGCTAGCGACCCCAGAATGAGTCGGGCAGAACTGAGATGCAGACTCAGGGTGGCCCCCTGCGCCCCACCACCCCGCTTTCTCAGTTGTCACACCGAGTTTGCCTGGAACACTGGGGAATGCAGAGAAATAAAGCTGGATAGAAATGCCCCAAACAGGGGTTTTGTGAAGTTCAGTGGAGGAGTTAGACACAGGGACTCCAGGAGCCCCTGTTTCTCAGCAGGAAAATGTTCTGTGGTGTTTTAAGTGACCATACGACCTCAGGGTAGTGGGAGATGCCTGAGTGGGGAGCAGGGCAAGGGTCAGCTAGGGGTGAAAGCGAGAATTCAAATCAGGAGGAGAGGGCCCTGGGCACAGAGTGTACATGTGGGCGTCGGGCCAAGTCCGGTGGGAAGAGACCAGGTGTTCTGGATAGAACAATAGCAGTCATTTACATTTGCCGCCAAGGGTGTGCCTGTGTGAGACTCTGCCAAGTGTGTGACACACACACACAGACACAGTCTCATGGCACAGCCCTGGGAGGTAGGGACTGTCATTGTACCCATTTTCAGATGGGAGGCTGAGGGCTCCAGGAGGTAAAATGACTTGCCATAGATTAGATGTCTAGCAGGGAGTAAAGATGGGGCGTCATTCTCAGCATGACACTGTCACCACCCACTTCTCTGCCCAGCTCTGGGGACTCAGGCAGCAGAGATGCTAAGGCACGGGAAGCCGGTGATGGCAGCTCCCGTCTGCAGTGGTCTGAGAAGCAGAAACACGGAGATAAGGCTGCCATGTTGCACTACAAGGGTTGTTGGAACAAAGTTGAAACCAAGTCTAAACCGGTGTCGTCATCATCAAGGGCTGTGCTGTGGGTGAACTGGTTTTGTTTCCAGTGGATTTGCTTGGGGCCAGGTCGTGTCTCCATATTCTTACTTCATAAGCCGAGTAAGTTGATATCTGTAATTTAAGAAGAGCCTGGTTTTGGTAGGAAGTTGATTTGATTGCCGTTTTATAAGATTTTCCTGGTCTGGTCTTGATCCTGTGGATTTCTCTTGGTTTCAGTAATTTGAGGGTAGTGACCGGTCCCCTGCCATTTAAGTCAAGTCATACTGACGTTCTATCCACCCCAAAGAATGTGTTAGAATAGCCTCATTTCCAAGAAAATAGAAAAAGGCATTAAGGTCAAAATATCACGTGGCATCTCAGACTAAGATGGTTACAGTCTTCTTGGGTGATAGTAGGATTATCTGATTTTTTTCACAGGTAAGTTGATTCCTTCTAATGTCATTAATTTTATCTGTATCCAGTGGAAATTATGTTCATTTTAAATTAAATTAAAAGTAACAGCGTCCATCTGTTCGTGGAACCTTAATCTTTAAAGTTGATAGAATCAGGCTGTTTACAGGTTCATTCCGAGTCAGGCGACAGTGTTTATATTCACACAGGAAGCTCGGTGACATAGTGCCACAGAATGACCCACACCAGGGGGCCAAGATTGTCCTGCATTCAGGCAGCCCAGAGCCCTCGCCTTGTCCCAGTGCCATATTAGCTGGGGATATCCCTTTTGTGACTTGCAGTGACACAGTTGGGTGCAGCCGCCTTCGGGAAGGAAATGCCTGCAGCAGGGATTTTCCAGGCAGGGATCTCAAGTGCATAGAAAACCATTTTGGGAAAGTTTCCATCAGCCCAGCAGTCCGAGGGTTTGAACAGAATGGCGAGGAGGTTCTGAGCAGGCGTGCCTGGGGGTGGCTGATGGCGGGTGGGGCAGCTGCGTGATGTCTGGCTGTTCAGGCCCCCTCCCCCCCCTTCCAGTGGTGGACGCTCAGGAGGGCCATGGGGTAGCATAGGCTGCCAAACCAGTGTTTTCCTCCAGGAGTGAGAGAATGACCCCCCACGCCTCTAGAGTCCTGACATGATTCCCCATTGCTTTTAGGAAACGTTCCTAATCTGACCTGGGCCATGAGGTTGGTGTGTTTCCATGTGCACCTGGCCCACCCACTCTCTGTGAGCCTTTGAGCGCCTCACCCTGCTCCAGCCTTCACTCAGCTGGGCCACCTTGGAGCACTTGCTGATCTTGCTAAGAGGGAGCTTCCCTCCCACCTTCCTCCACTGCTTCCCATCCCCATCACTGCCCAACTTCACTGCCACTGTTGGGGGGACCCGCCTCTACAGGATAGGATAGGTCCTTCTCTCTGTGGGCCACCCTCCATTCCTCTGTGAGCGTTCCTGACTGATGCCCAGGGACACTCTTGGGAAACTTTCACACTCTTCTCGTAAGTTGAGTTGTTTGTTTACCACGAGTCAGTTGTATTTGTTCCCAAATCTGGATTATACCAGGAGTAGGTGTTATTGTGATTACACACTTTACTTGAAGATTACACCAATTTACGAAATATGAGTGTGAAAAGAGACTGGTCATTTTTATGAAGACCGAGCAGAATGCTTAAGAAAGTCTCTGTAAATAAAAATGGTTGCTAAAAAACAAATCACTGTGGGCATAAGAACCGTAAAAGGATAGGAAAAAGCCTTATGAAGGAGGTGGCTTTGCAGGGGCTCAGAGAAACAGAAGCAGGTGCCAGGTGTGCAGTTTGTGGGAGGGAGACGGAGGGGCCTGCAAGGGTGGGGCTGTCATCGAGGAGAAGGACCCATTCCCACCATAAAAGATGAAGAACAAACACGCACGTACGTGTTTTCAGTAAAAGTGAAGTGTCTGTTTTATTTTTTTTAGTGATTTCCTCCTTTAGCAGACTCTTGTTGGGGTTCAACATTGAGCTGCTTATTTTGATAGCTAGTTCTGATAACCAATTGACACATGAAACTGTAAACTGGTAGCCCCCCAGCTGGGGCCCATGTTAGTGAAGGCCCTTCTAGTCTGCCCCATTAGACACAGCACAGGAGCAGGGAGTCTTATCTGGGACTCCTGTGCACAGATTGGTTATGTCCGTGTAGGCACTGGGGTTCAGAATTGCTGGGCATGGCAGTCTTAATTTTATTTGTTTTTGTTTTGTTTTTTTTTGAGACAGAGTCTCAAGCTGTCATCCTGGGTAGAATGCTATGGCGTCATAGCTCATAGCAACCTCCAACTCTTGGGCAAGCCATCCTCTTGCCTCAATTATTCTATTTTTAGTCGTCGGGGTCTCCGTTCTTATTCAGGCTGGTCTCAAACTCATGAGATAAAGCAGCCCACCCTCCTTGGCCTCCCAGAGTGCTAGGATTACAGGCGTGAGCCAGGTGTGGCTATCTTAATTTTAAAAGCAGTTGGAGTCAGTTGCTTTTGAAGTTGAAGATTCCCAGGCTGGGAGCTCTGTGAAGACAGGAACTAAGTCTTTTACCTGTGAATGAGGGTTTAAAACAGCTATTAAATGCTCAGATACTCTACCACTGCTTAGATCTGTTTGTTTAGCAAGCATTTTTGGTGCCCAGCTATATGGCAGGTGAGTGTTAGGCACCAAAGCAGGTAAAACTGTTCTGTATTTGGGAGTGGAGACCGTAGGAGTCTGGGCTTCAGTCTCAGGGTAGTATTCTCCATCTGTATTAGGTTCTGCTGCCATAACACAATGCCATAGCCTGGGTGGCTTAAACAATGGGTGTTTATTTTCTTACAGTTGCAAAGGCTGGATGTCCTGGGTCAAAGTGCCGGCATGGCTAGGTTCTGATGAGGGCTCTCTCCCTGGCTTACAGACGGCCACCTTCTTGCTGTGTTCTTACATGGTGGAGAAGAGAAAGCTCTGGTCTCTCTTCTTACAGGACATCAGTCCCATCAGTGGGTGTTCCTCATGAACTCATCTAATAATCTCCTCCCAAAGGCCCTACCTCCATGAATTTTGGGAGAACACAGCACCATCCCCAGCACGGAAGAGCAGAGAGGAGGAGCAGTTTGCAGTGGGGCAGGACGTGTAGGGTTGTGAAATCTTTCCCTGGCCTGGAGAGAAGTCGGTTCGGGGGTGTGTTCCAAAGCCTGTGAGGTGGGGAGAGCACAGGCCTGGGGTCAGAACACCTTGTGTCCCCTCCTGGTTTTGCCCACTTCTTGCTTTGTGACCTCAGAGAAGTTTTTCCTCTCTGGGTGAACCCATCTGAGAGGTGGTCTGGGTCAGGCTTTCGGAATCTGAGGACAGTGTGGTCCTGAGATGGCCCAGAGTGGCACCTTGGCCAAGTCTCATGGCCATCCTTGCCTTGAGTGGAATCATGCCCTGAACATCTCACTTCCCCTCAATCATGTCCAACACAGTCCAGCGGCTGGAGAGCCCTCTTTCTTGGCCCCATGAGAGCATTTGGGAACAGTCACATCTGTCCCTATAGATTGTACTTATTGCTAAGACATCGCATTGGTCAGCTGTTCCCATGTTAAAGGTCAGGGCTGCTTAGGACTCTACTGATATCTTCTGGGCCCTGCTGAGTGTAATGTGACCAGTAGGACCCAGCATGCTGAAAGGAAGGGAGGCTGGGGCTATAGGGTAAGAGTATGGCCCTTGGGGCCAGATGGCCTGGGTTCAAAGCCCGGCTTTCACTCTGTGACTTTGGGAAAGTCCCTTTTCCCCTCGGTGCCTCAGTTTCCTCATATAGAGTTAAGGTGGGGGTAAAACAAGCTACTGTCTTAGAACAGTGCCTGGCTTCTGTATCAGGACTAACAAAGATGTGGTTTAATTTTCTGAGATAAAGAGAAATTCTTATTTGGCTCAAGTAGTCTTTCCTGCCAGAGAAATAACTAGTTTTGACTCATGTTTCAAAAATCGGCCTCCATCAGTCCAACAGTGACCCCCAAAGTCCCTTCCATTTCAGCTTCTACTTTGTCCCTAAAGAAAGCTAACAGAGCTAATTGTCGAACCATATTGCTGGGGGGAAAGGTTTATCCTGCTCAGGACTGCGACCTTTTAAGGAGCTTTAGCACGTGTGTATGTGCATCACCTCGTCACTCAGCATGAGAATCTTCACTGTGAACAAACCTCCTTGGGCTGTCCATTCCCCTGGCAAAGAGTCCTCAGCTCCGGAGAGGGGAAGGCGAGAGGACAGAGGGCAGGCATCGGATGGGGTGAGCCCCTGACTATCCCGTCTTTCCTGGGTTTCTCTAACTCATGTACACCTCCTGTATGTGGGTCTGGTGCAAACTTGCCTTCTCAGTCAGTGCATGCAGGTCCCTTTTAAATGTGGGTACTGGAGAGGGGAGGAAATTTAGTCCTACAATGAGACAGAGCGGAAGGTGGTGCAGGTGAAATGAACAGTGTTGGGTTTTCTATTGCAGTCTCTGGTGGTTAGTGCAGTGAACCTGCCATGTGAGGGCATTAGTTTGAAAGAATTACCTCCGTTCTCAGGGCTGAGTGTGTATGTGCACACTCGTGTGTATGTGCAGGAAACCTCTTGTTTATAAACACTCTCCAAATAGCCTGCAGCTGGCCTTCTGGGCCTCTTTGTGGCTCCCAGGACACCTTTTTGGGGGTTATATTTTGGCGCATGGGGGTTTCCATTTCTGCTCTAGTTCCAGTGCACTGTGCCAGGTTCCCCCTAGGGGTGCATGTGTGTTTGTATATGTGTGTATGTGGAGTGTTGTGTGCACTCACATGTGTGTGTGGGGTGTATGTCTGAGGATGTGTGTAAATGTGTGTACACTGCACACACACGTGTGTGTGTGTGTGTGTGCACGGAGGAGTGTGCGCCTGGTCTCCAGGATTGAGTAACTTTATGAGTGGTACTTAAACCCTTTTGTCCACAGGACAAAGTTCAGCCCCTCATTTTCTTGGCAGAGAAGGCCGAATTTGGCCCAGACTCAAGCTTCTCATTTTTATCTCCTGCCAGTTCCTTACCAGGCACCCTGTGCTCCAGCCACAAATGACCTTTTGCTGCTGCCCAAAGAGCCCATGATCCTGTACACTCCCAGACCTTCGAGAGCGCCAACCCCCGGCCACAAATCCCTTTTCTTTCCTCTTTCTCAGCTCAGTTCACATGGGTGTGAAACCCTTGCAGGCCTGTCCAGACCCAGTCCTCCCCACCAGGCTCCTTACTTTCTCTTATCCCAGCAGGTGCTGGGCAGCTAGAACACCCACACAGGCTGACCTGTCCCCAGTGCCCAGCACAGTGCCTGGTTCACCAGAGTGAGGGGTGGAAGCTGGGCTGTGTGGTGAGGTGCTTATGTTGTGTAGGGACAAGCGGCTGCGAACCACAGTGATAATATTTGCCCACCGAGTGCAGTTAACCCACACAGCAGTGTGGGCCGGGTGCTGGCATTTACAGATGGGACAGCGAGGCTCAGAGAGGGGATCTGCTCAGGTCACACAGTATGTGGTGGACCTCTGATACAAAACGAGGGCAGGTCACCACTGACCGGTCTGTTCCTGCTCTAGAAACCAAACTCTCCTTGACACTGTCTCCCTGTGATGGCAGCTTTCAGGCTCCAAGTCCCAACTTTCCTGCACATAGAAGCCCCCACTTGCCCTCCCTGTGCCCCGGGATCTTTATGAATGAGCAAGCACAGGGTCCCTTCATGCCTGCGGGAGCGTTCCTAAATTTGCTTCCCATGGTGTCATCCCTCTCCCTGCAGGTGTGTCTCCAGAACACAGGGAGACTCCTCTGTGACCTACATTGGGAGGAAGTGGGCCAGGGTGGTGGGTGGGAGTAGCAAACGCCAGTGACGCTGACTGTGAATAACTGACTATAACCGTGTTGGGGAACGTCACAGCCAGGGTCGGGATGAAAGGTATTTGGTTTATAATAGACTCTCAAATTCAACCCTCATTCCTATGAGTTACAAGTTTTCCTGAAAACTCCTGGGTTTGGGGGGGGGATGGCAGCCTGGGCAATGAGGAGCCCCAGTCCTTCCTTCTGAGTCAAGAGCAGGCAGACTTGCTCTGCTTCTTCCATGGTTTGGGGCCGGGGCCAGGGCCAAGACCAGGGCCAGGAGATCACAGGGCTGGCAGCAGGAGCTTCCCATCCATGCCAGGTGGGACAGAACCGGTGATCAGGGCAGACAGTTTAGCAAGAGGAAGAACCTGGCTGGAAGTACACTCAGAAATCAGCCCACACGGACTGTTTTCTTTTTTATCACCATTTTCCTGCATCTTGGTGAGGAAGGGGCAGAGGTCCTAGTGGCACGCCATTTATTCCATTGTGCCTTCATTCATCTAACTGATACTTTCTTAAGGTGTCTGTCCCAGGGTTCATAGAAAACACAGGATGTGCACAAAACTGACCATAGGTGTCTCCCCCTCCGGGAAGGTGCAGCCCAGAGGGAGAGAGATGGAGGAGGGTGAGGACGAAGCGCCGTCCACGCATCGTTCGTCCTCGTATCTGCTGCACTTGCACCGTCAGCCTGCCATCCAGTATGGTAGCCACCAGCCACATGTAGAATTCAAATTTAATTAAAATTAGGCAAAATTGAAAGTTGAGTTCAGGTGCACAGCCACATTTCAAGTCACCATAGCCACACACAGACGGTGTCTCCTGTGTTGGACGTGCACATCAGGCCGCCTGCCACATCACTGAGAGGTCCACTGAGCATCTGGGTCTGGGCTGTAGAGGCCCCCTGCTCACAGGCGCACACGGCCTCATGGTGCTGGTTGGAGACCGGCCTCCAGTCCATTACAGTACAGAGAAGTTTGTGCTGGACGTGGACATACATGAGGGGCAGCCAAGCCATGCCTGGGGGCAGGGAGGTTTCAGTGAAGTCTGGGTCAGATGAGGAGGGGCACAGGAACAGGGGAGCAGTCCCCTGGGTCGAGGAGGGACGTGTGGCAAGGCCTGGCCTCTGGTGGTTCTCAACCTTCCTAATGCCACAACTGTTACAGTTCCTCGTGTTGTAGTGACCCCCAACCATAAAATGATTTTTGAAGTAGCAACGAAAATCATTTTATGGTTGGGGGTCACCACAACATGAGGAACTGTATTAAAGGGTCATGGCATTAGGAAGGTTGAGAACCACTGCTCTAGGAGGAGAGGGAGGAGGGGTTCAGCCTGGCTGGCTTGTGTGCCCTGTGTTTGTGTGGCCGAGGCTGGAGGAGTGTGTGTGGGATAAGTCTGCAGGTGGCATAGGCCGGCTCTTACAGTGCCTTCTGGTACCTCCAGAGATAGACTACCCAGGCTCCCTGCTGGACAGATAGATGGTCTTTCCAGACCATCTCTAAACCCAGGCTTGCCCAGTGAAGGGTCCTGTAGCCAGGGGCTAGACCAGGGACAGCCAGCTTGGAGGAGGGTCTGGTTCTCAGGGCCAGGGCTGGATATCTTGTTCAGAGGGGGAAGCTGGGCCTCGGAGATAGACTTACCAGTTGGGGAAAAGCTTGAGGTGGCTGGTGAGGGAGCAGGAGTGGGAGGAGGAAGAGGAAGGAAGTGGTCTGTTCAGAGTTGTGGAAGGAAGTGTCTGTCCAGGTTTTTTCTTACCCCAGAAAACAGCTGAGGAAATGGCCCCTCTTCCCTCTGGGAAACTGCGAGATAAAGGTGAACTTGGGGAGTCCAGCTAGCGGGTGTGGGGCAGCGAGGGGGGAATCAGTGTCTCCAAGGGGTGGTAGGGCCATAGGCCTGGGACTGACTTGTGCCCCAGTGCCAGGTGTCGTGGGAAGAAGCGATTGTGCAGGGATTCAGGCCAACCCGTTCAGCTCCACTCTCTGCTGTCACATAAGCGAGTTGCAGCCTCCTCTGCAGGATGGTGACCCTTGTGTCATCCTATAAGGCTGTTGGAACAATTCAAGGTAATAATAGCAGCTGACGTTTATCCCAGCGTACTTTGAGCCAGGCTTTGTGTGACATCCTTCGGATTTCTCACCTTGGCACTACTCACTCCGAGGCTGGATGGCTCCTCACTGCGGGACCTTGTGCGTCCCTGGCCACAACACACCAGACGCCATTAGCATCCTCTGACCCAGGGGCGGCAACCCCAAATGTCTCCAGATGTGGCCAGATGCCCCCAGTTGAGAACCACTGGCTCACTCATTATAGTAGCTCCTTTCACACTTGAGGAGTGCCTGGTACAGAGCTTCGCTGGCAGTGTCCTTGGGCCTGTGCTCTTGGCTTTGCGTTCCTGTGGGCTTAATGTGGGGAGTGCGCAGACCAAGGGCAGTGTCTAGAGGTGGTGGGGGAAAGGGCTTTTCAGATGGTCATTGGCTTATTTAGTCAATGGACCAGACTCTATGTGCAGGGAGGCAGGGATGAGGAAGACATGGCTCCTAACTCACCCCCAGTATCCCCAAGGGCCAGCTGGAGGGTCGAGCGAGCTGTTTGTACTTCTCTGGCAATGATTAACCCAACTGAGTTGATGAAGGGTTCGGCAAAGTCTTACCCTGGAACATGCCAGGCTTGTAAACTCGGGGCCATTTATTTCACATCTGCTCTTCACCGGACTTTGTCATCCTCCAGGTCAGGAGCCAGCATTGGGCCATTGGAAAATTCTTCTTGGACAGATTCCTTCCACTTCTCTTTGCCAGCCCTGGTCTGCTGTGTGTGCCCCAGGAAGCTGTCCTGCATGGGGGTCTTTCTTGGCTGGGCTTGATGGGGTATGTGTGGAGGAATGTTGAAGGACTAGCCTGAGTGAAATCCCGGTGGTCCTGAGAGGCAGGGCTGAGGTTTTATGTTTGTTTATTTGTCTTTGGCAATTGTACCATTAGTGTTGAAATTGTCCCCAAAGGGCAGAGGTGGCAAGGACCATCCTAAGCCTGGTGGGCTGAACAGAGAGAGCCTGGAGCAGGGCCTGGCTGCCCCAGCAGAGTGTGGGTGCTGGCTGGTTCCCTTAGAGGTGATACATATCCTCTTCCTCCCTGCATTGAGAAACTGCATGTTCACACGGCACACTGTGTTCCATCCACGCACGCACACACGCATGTGCATTCGTCTGCTGTGTACACTTACATGCGGCCTGTGTGCATGTGTGCAATTACATATACGTGTCAGTGTGCGCGGCCCACGTGTATGTGTGTCATCCCACCTTGCCCCATGGCTGCAGGACTGAGGTAATACACACCACGCACCCTGCACTTGCCAATGTCAGCTCTTCCCGCCTCATTTTCCTCGGTGGTGGACACTCTAGACAGACCTGGCTTTGACACCCAGCTTTGCTGGTTACCTGTCACGTGACCTGAGGCCAGTCACACACACTCTCTGGTCTTTAGTGTTCACGTCTCTGACGTGGGAGAATAAAAAGTAGCAGCAGCTCAGAGTTTCAGTGAGAATCACAGGTCACAGGTGTGTGCAAGGCCAGGGGCCTGACTCAGAGAGGGCAGCTGGTAAACTGTGTGCCCTTCCAGCTTGGGAGGCTCGGGGCGGCAGCGAGGGGGATGCTGCTGCTTTCTGCTGATATCCCTCCCGCTCTTGGCGGCATTGGGCAGGGTGGTGTGGATGGGTTCATCCCATCAGAGGGTGTCTCTGTGGCCTCTGCCCTCTGTGTCTTGGTTGGGCCCAGAGTCCTGTGGCTGCCATTGCCAAGAGGGACCAGGACACAGTGGAGCTGTAGAAATTACTAGAAGGCTGAGGTCAGGGGCTCCTGTGACTCTGGTTGGTGACCACAGCTCTGTCTTTCTGACGTGACTCTGCTGTCCTATTCTCTGGTGACAGCCCCTAGGTTCTCCTTATTTGCCCAGGACAAGGAAAGCCCTTGGCCCATCTTATGCCCCTCCTTGGCTCCATCAGACACATCCAGAAGGTTCTGAGTAACCCAGGGTAGCCAAGAGGCAGGAGGTTGGGGGTATTCTCTCTGCCTCCCAGTCTTCCAGTTAGTTCCTTCTAGTTAGTGAGTAATAAGGGGACACTAAGCCTTTGAAGATACCCACCGACTTTCTAGACTCCTGGCCACAGACCTGGCAGGGGGGCTGCCTGAAAAGCAGAGAAATGAGGAGATGCTGGTGGACCTAGGGAAAGGAAGCCTGGAGGACCAAGTAGCCCTGGGCGTGTCTGCGGGTGGCTGCAGCGTGTGCCTCGGGGACGCCCTGGGCCACGTGTGGGGTGTGTGGGAACCTGCTGCACCCTCCCTTTTCCCTGCACACTGTCTGGAAGAAGTGATCTCTCAGTCATTTAGTGACTAGTGAGACTGTCCCCCATCCAAGGTAGAAATTGTCATAGCACCTGGCGACATTGGTAGGGGCTGTGGCCAAGATGGTGTCTGCTTCCAGAGGTGGCTGAGGCCACTGAAGCAGACAGTTCTGCTGGGTGCCTGCGGGTGACAGGTGATGCTGCCATAGACAGTTGCCATATATAGCACAGGACAGGTGAAGTTATACTGCTGTGAAAGGACCCCTGGTCACCATCCCTAGAGGGTCAGCAGGGACTTGTTCCACGTGGAGTGTGCAGGGGCCAGATGGGAGCTGTCCCCTCACACAAAGCTTTGGGGCAGGGCTGCCTGCACAGGGGCGGGGAGGATGGGGGCCCAGGCCTGTAGCTTCAGAAGTGACTTGAATCTTGTCCTCTCACGTTTGATTGACTAGACCCATTCATGTAGCCATGGCCCAGCTTCAGGGTGCAGGGAATCTTGATCCCTCCTGTACCAGGAAGCAGGTGACAGGCAGAGCTCCCTGATGCTTGTTAGTATTTTCTGTCATGTCACCATGGCGTGGTGGGGGTCCCAAGAATGTCCTGCATGTAGTGGAGGTTTTTTCCCTGTGGCCACCGTGACATGTTCCTACAAACTCACGGACTTAAAATCACACCAGTGTATCATCTCACAGTTTGCAGGGCAGAATCTCAAACGTGGGTTAAAATCAAGGTGTCAGCAGGATCCTGTTCCTTCTGGAGGTTCTGGGGAACAACCTGTCGGCCTGCTGTTTGCAGCTTCTCAAGGCCGCCTGCGTTTCTTGGTTCCCTCTTCCTTCCTCCCTCTTCAGAGGCAGCCGTATAGCAGCTCCAAACCTCTCTCCAGCCTCTTACCTGGGGCCCACCTGGGTCATCCGGGATAATCTCTCTACCTAAAGGTCCTTAAGTTAATCACACCTGCAGAGTCTCTTGCATGTCAGGTGACAAACTCACAGGTGTTGGGGAGCAGGGTGAAGGGTCTTTGGGGTCATCCCCGGGGAGAAGGAGCCAAATGGCCCCCCTTTGTCCCACTATCTTTTGTCCCTTGGTGCTCTGGCTGAGGGTGGAGTAGACGCGAGGGCCCCGGACATTGCCTTCATTGAGCCACTAGTCTGTTGGGGGTGGGAGAGGTAAAGGCTTGTTTTATTAGGCGGCCCACCTCCCTCTGGGGGGACAGGAAAGGTTCTTCTTAAATGACTTGTCCCCTGCTCTCTGGGGATGAAAATTGTAAAGACCCACTGCTCAGCACCCTGGGGCCCAGCACCCAGGCCTTGAGCCTCCTGCTTATCTCAGCCTTAATCTTTTTCTAAAAGTCTATGCTAGATTTTGTCTGTCTCGACTATGGCCGGCTCTGTTGCCCTGGCTCCCCGCCCACTGCATTTCTGGAAGGTGGAGGAGATGGGTGACTTCCTTCTTGTCCTGGTCTGGGCACTGGAGGTTGGCTGGACTCAGCTGTAGGGATGTGGGAAATAGGACCCAGGACCATATTTGCAAAAGCAACAAAGTTGAAAGCCAGACTGGGTCAGCTGTTTGCTCTGGGGGAAGTGCTGGCCTCAGAGATGCCTTCCTCCTCCTTGGCCAGAAAGGGTGATTGTTTCTGACTCCTCTGATGAAGAACACATACTCCAAACAAACCCCACTGCCTGTCCCAGTGCCAGCTTCAAACAGGGGAGGCAACTGTGACGTGCTGCGGCTGCCCCCCACCTGGTCGTAGGTGAGGTCCCTCAGGCCAAGGGGAGGGAGAGACCTCTAACTGCAGCCTGGAGAGAAGAGCGGGGCGCACTCTGCCAGCTTCAAACACACCTTCCCTCTCTCAGCCCTGTGAGGTGCTATTTGTGTTTTCTCTTTCCTGTGCCCTCGCCCCTTGCCAAAAGCTATAGGCAGCATGGCCAAGATTCCTTTCTCGGGTGGAAAAATCAAAGAACAAGGCGTGAGCTTCCAATTAGCAAAGATAGACAGATCACTTTGGAGGGGCCACCCTTGGCTTCAGTGTGCTACAGGAGCGTGGCCGCCTGTGGCCCTTTCTGTCGAGTGCCCACATTCCTCTGCCGTCCAACACCCTTCTAGGCGCCAGGGCCAAGGTGCAAGTGTTTCTGGTGGGGCTGTGAACACAAAAGGAATTTTCCAAGTCAGAGTCAAATCCTCAGCAGGGAGACGAGGCTGCTCTTTGTCAGGTGTGCTGTGGTACCTGTACTTTCCATTCAAGGCATTAGAACAATAATTATTAAATAGTTATTAAGTTAATTGTCTTCCTTGCCAAATTTAATTAAGAGCAGAGACCCTAGTGCAAATTGGGTGTCCAATAAGTGTATGTTGAATGAAGTCTACCTTTCCTGTAAGAATTGAGTTTTATCTCTAAATGAACAAATGCCAGGTGTGTAATTTAGTATTTGGAGAAAATATCCCCCTCCTTAAAAGCATCCCAACCTATTATTCTGAATCTAAGCTCATTCAATGGAAGGGAAAACTAAGGAACAGGAAGATTCAGAGAAATATCCTGCCTTAGAAGGATGTAGATGTGTGATGATAAATGGGATGTCTGTTCTACCACCTCCCACCACTGTGCGTAGGGCAGACATCAATAATCAATGACTGCTTTTTCCTGTGGAGCCCAGATGCAGCTACAGAATCCTTCACAATGCAGCTCTGGGAAGCTGCTACTAGGGGCTCCAGAAGTTTGCAGAATCCCAAACTCGTAAATATTGCTGTATAATCTAATTCATCTTTACCTTCAAATTTCTCCTTTCTGGCTCAGGACTGTCATTTCATTTTCTCATTTTCTTTGGTCACCACTGTCATTAGGTGCCTCTCTTTGTGGGGCCACCTATCTAGCTTCGTGGCCTTCAACAGGCCACTTTATTCTTCTCTGGGCCTCAGAATTCTGAGGAGACCATCATGCCGTCTGGCAAGACTCTGTGGGCACGTAGCACCGTGCCTGCTAGTAACAAGTAGAAATGATAGCAATGAAGAAATGATAGCAACTTTAAAATACGTTTGTTTCCCCCAAGTCCTCAGCAAATTGAAGCCCTGGCAGGAGGTGACATTAGGCACCCAGGGATGCCCCTGAGGCAGGGCTGTTCCCAGGAGGAGAGGCATCCTTTCTCACCTGGGCATCTCACCTCTGTGCTCAGGCTTCCCAGGCCCGGGGAACCGCCCCACGATGCCCTCAAAGCCTTGTCTCAGGTCTGCAGTGTCCATTGCAAAGCCAGAGGGAGAAGCCCGTCATTTCCTCTCTTGTGGAAATCCACGAGAAATATTTCCGATGTTGTCATAGTTATAATAAGTAGCAGGCGTCATCCAGGGAGGAGAAACGTGACCAAGTGATGCCCAAATAAATACCTCCGGTTCTTTTTTCCCTTGAGTGGGTCACCATGGCTCTGGGAAAATCAAGATCCTTGGGCTTAGTTGGGGACTTTTTTTCCTTCCTGGTTTAGTGGCAGGGAGATGGTGACCCACTCCCCACAGACTTGGTGATCCACAGGTGTCCCCACAGACTTGGTCACCTCACTGTAGGCCTTTCTGAGGAAATGAGGTCCCAGGTGAGAAGAGAGAGAGAGAGAGAGACCCCAATCCAGCGCCCTGGATTGTCAGACACAAAGGGCCCAGCTGGGCAGGGAATAGGTGGAGGGGTGCTGAGCTGGGAACAAGGGGCACACAGGTTTGCACGCAGCTTGTCAGGTGGCGTGACCCTTTTTCTCCCAGTTGTGCCCATGGGTTCAGTCTTCTGCCCCACCCCCCGAGTCTTTGCATAGCCTTCTGCGCTTGACTTCACTCCAGTCTCCCACAGCCACGATTTCCCAGAAGCCCAGCACTCCGACAGTACGTTTGCTGGCTCCCACCAACAGTCAGCGGGGCGAAGCCACCTGCCCAAGGTCACGCGGTTTCTTGGGCTTGCACTCAGCTCTTCCACTTCTCATGCCTGTATGTCCCCTGGGATGGGTTATTTATTTATTTTTTTATTTTTAAAAAGTTGTGGTGAAATACACATAACATCACATTTACCAAATCTTAACATTTTTAATGTGAAGTTTTGTGGCATTTACATTCCCATTGTGCACCCGTCCCCACCATCCAGAGCCCTTTCCTTGTAACAGACAGAGCCGCTGTCCCCACTGAACACCGATGTCCCGTTTCTTCTCCCTGCAGCTCCAGCAGCCACTGCTCTGCTGTCCAACTGTGAAGTCACCCACTCTCGGCACCTGCTGTGAGAGCAGTCATACTGGGTCTGTCCTGTGGTTGGCTCACTTCACTGAGTGTGGCGTCCCCAAGGTTCCTCTGTGTCAGAATGTCCTTCCTTTTTAAGGCTGAGTAACCGTCCGTTGTTGCTCATCAGCTTCTTCCTCCCCACTGGTATGGCTAATGCTGCAGTGAACTTGGGTGTACAGCTGTTCCTTTGAGACCTGCCTGTAGTTTTTTTGGTATCTCCCCAGAAGTGGAATGACTGGGCTGTGTGGTGGTCCTGTTGTTAAGTTTTTCTGCAGCTGCCGCCCTGTTTTCCACGGTGGTTATACCATTTTACACTGTCGCCCCTGGTGGGGACCAGGGTGCTACTCCACACCCTGCAGGGCACAGGGCAGCCCCCACTATGAAGAATGGCCCCTCCCCAAATGTCAGCGGTGTCACGGTGGGGCCAGACACCCCAGACTCGAGTGGGTGGGGCACAGGGAGGGACCCGGTGTGGGCACAGCGGCCACAGGTGCACCTGATGTTACTGAGCCTCCCCAGGGTGCCAGGCTGCAGCACTGCCTTCCTTGTGTTATCAGGAGGACCTGCAGGGTGTGATGAGAGTGGGCTACACACAGTAGGCCACTCCCCTCCCGCCTGCAGACACCCAACACTGGCCCCCTTCAGCCCCTGCTTGCTCTGGGTACTTTGTCCTTTTGAAAGTGAAGTGCAAACACTGGCGGGGGAGCCCAGCAGATAAGGCACCGTGCAAACACAATCTGCTCCGGGGGAGCCTGCAGTGCCCAGTGTGCTAATGATGGGGGTTACCGGGCAACCTGGCCCAGGGTCCCTCCTGCTGCCTGACATCTCCAGAACTTCTTCCTCCTGTGTGGGAGGGCAGAAGGGCGGGGGGCTATTGTTCCTTCAATTTTCATTTAAAGGAGAGTGCCAGGCTCAGCTGAGTGGACCAGGAGAATTGACAGCAGCCTCTGAACACAGCCTGGGTGGGCTCAGGGTGAGACGATGCCCCTGAGTGCCCGTAACGTGTGGACATCTCACTCGCGGTTCCTTTGTGGCTATTTATCCAGGGCCTGCTGAGGGCCTGGCACTGTTCTAGGCACAGAGTGACAGCCGGGAGCACAGTGGGGATAATCTATGTTTCCATGATTCCTGCGTGCTGGTAAGGGCGGAAAGAAGAAACACGCAGAACACAGGCAGTCACGTACGGGACAGCGATGGCTCACATGAAGGGCAGACCTCATCTGGCCCGTCAGATCATAATAGAGCCCAAACAGGCCTTTCGCCTGGCGACGCCATAGCCACTGTGCCTCGTAGTGCAACACGGTCCTCATGTGTGTGTGGTGATGCGGGTCTTTTAAACGTATAGCACATATAGTGTATCGTTTGTATGCTTATCCATGTTTACATTTTATCATTATTTTAGAGTGTATGTTTTCTCCTTATAAACAAAAGTTAGGTATAAAGGCAGGTCCTTCTGGAGGTATCCAGAAAAAAGACATTGTCATCACGGAGGTGACAGTTCCGTGCATGTTACTACCCCTGAAGACCTTCCAGTGGGACAGGATGAGGAGGGGAAGACAGTGACGTTGGTGGTCCTGACCCTGTGTCGGCCCAGGCTAGTGTGCGTGTCTTAGTTTTTAACAAGAAATTTAAGAAAGTTAAAAATAAAAAACTTATAAAATAGAAAAAAGCTTCTAGAATAAGGATATGAAGAAAACAAATGTATTTGAACAGTGTGCAGCGTGTGTTTTAAGCTGTCTTATTACAAAAGAGGCAAAAGGTTAAAAAAGTTAACAGTACACCTTTTGGGAGTGGAACACTATTATGGGAGGGTCTTTATCTGACGCAAGCAATCATTGTAACCCGGTTCTTTGTACCCTCAATGAATCCCTAACGATAAAACATAAGAAATAAACCTTCTTATAAAGTGAATGACAACAGATGGCCAGAGGGGTAAAAAAAAAAAAAAAGTTAACAGTAAGCTAAGGTTAATTTAATATCGAAGGAAGAAAAAATACCGTTTTATGAATTTGGAGTAGTCTGTGTGCACAGTGTTGATCAAGGCTGTGCCGGTGGACAGTGCGATGTTTGGCCGTTTACTCACTGACTCGCCAGAGCAACTTCCACTCCCGCAAGCTACGTTCATCCTAAGTGCCCACCACAGGTGTGCCAATTTTTATTTTTCAGACCACATTTTAACCATATCTCTTCTAGGTTTCTATACATTTAGGTATACAAATAATGAGCACTGTGTTACTGTTGCTTACAAAATCCTGTTGTACAGGTGTGTAGCCTGGGAGCAGCGGGCTGTACCATGCAGCCTGAGCTACACCTTCCAGATCTGTCTAATCTGTGATAACTGCACAGAAGTGAGATTGCCTGACAACGTGTTTCTCCGGGCGTATCCTGTCATTAAGTGCCATGTGACTGTAAATATATCGTATTTCAGGTGGTCATAGGTGCTTTAAGGAAATGAGGTGGCAGGAGGTGGGGTGCCAGGGACATAGGGCAGTATTGCCCAGGGCCAGGGATGCCATTTGACAGAGCTTTGAATTAAGGGAACCAGCTGTGCAGATGTTTAGGGGGCCTCTGTGTGTCAAGGGTTGGGGGTGGGTGGGTACCGCTTGTGCAAAGGGCCTGCAGCAGCAGCAGGCTTGGGAGGTTTCAGGAGCCACAAGGAAGCCAGTGGGGCTGGGACGGAGCGAGACAAGTGTGGTGGTAGGTGAGGCTGGAGAGGGTGGGTAGATGGACTAGAGAGGACCTCAGAGACAGTTGCCCAGGCTTTGGGTTTTCTTCTGTGTGAGAGGGAGCCGTCGGGGGACTTTGAGAAAAGTAGGGACACTGTGTGACTTTAAAAAGCATCCCTCAGCTGCCGTATGGAGAACATTCTAAACCTCCAATCTAATAGCCACTCGGGGATGTGTGGCCACTTAAGTTAATGGAAAAGAAATAAAGTTGAAAGTTCAGTTCTTCAGTCCTCACAGGCACATTTCAAGTGCTCACACATTTCAAGTGCTCAGAAGACAAGTGATATAGAACATTTCACCATCACAGAAAGTTCTCTGGGGCAGTGTGGTCTGAGTCCAGGCAGGAGTGGAAGATGGGTGCCTGCTGGTGGCTGTTGTAGTAATCCAGGTGAAGATGACGCTAGCACTTAGCCACGGGACAAGTGCTCGGACTTGGGACCTATTGGAAGATGAAGATGACAGGACACACTTGTTGGCTGGTGGTAACTGTTAAGACTAAGACGGGAGGCTGAGGTTCTCTGGTTATTGGACAGACTCAGTGGCAGGCTGGAGAGGCCATTAATGAGATGACGCAGGTGACAGTTGTAACTCAGCTTGGTTGAGTGCACAGTCTGTGCCAAGCACAGGGCCCAACTTTGATCTGCTGGGTCCTCAGCCCCCCTTTGTGTGGCAGAGCAAGTGGAGGCTCCGCAGAGGGGTGCGGCCCAGTCCTCCCGCTCAAGACTGGCTTGACCAGGGGCCGTACCAGGGGTGCTTTACTGGCAGTTCCCTCAGCCCAGAAACCACCAGAAAAGGGCTAGATCTTTCTGCCCCCAAGCAAAGGCATTTGGGGCCATGCCTGGCAGGCACCCAGCTGCAGGTCTCCCTGGCCAGGGCAGTAGTCACCGGGCAGTAGCCTGTGAGAATAGGTCACACGGCAGAGCATGGCCACATCCCTCCCACCCCATCGATGGCCCACACACGCAGACGGCCCAGCTGGCTTCACTGCGCACTGTCCTGAGCACCTTCGCTCACCGCGCGCTGTTCCCGAGCATCTTGGCTCACCTCGGGCTGTTCCCGAGCATCTTCCCTCACCTCCCGTGCTGTTCCCGAGCACCTGCGCTCACCTCCTGCTGTTCCCGAGCACCTTCCCTCACCTTCGCTCACCTCACGCTGTTCCCGAGCACCTTCGCTCACCTCGCGCTGTTCCCGAGGACCTTCGCTCACCTCGCACTGTTCCCCGAGCACTTTCGCTCTGTGCTGCGCTCACTTGTTCTGCTGGTGCTGACTCTGGCTAGCCTCGGAGACCTCAGAGTTCATATTTCACAACAGTCCCGTGAGGGAGGTGTGGATTTTTTCCCATATTCCAAATGTGGAAACAGGCTCAGAAAGGTATAGTCACTTGGTCAAAGTAACACAGCAGCCAAGTAGCAGAGGCAGGATTTGACAGTCAGGGCTGTCAAAATCTTCCCACTGAGTGAGCTACTTCCTGGAGCTGAGTAGGGCACAGCCCGGGTGACCAGAGCTTCCTGCCAATGGCTCTGTAGTGTTAATTTTGGGCCTTGTCATGGTCAGGGGTCTAGTGGGCTAGAATCCCGTGTGCACTGGGAGGTCCTTATCTTCCCTGAGGAAAGGGCATCTGGTTTTACAGAGGCTCCCCTAGCTTGCTGACCATGACCTGTGTCCTCTACTAAGAGGGGACCTATGTTTTTTGATACTGGCACCGGATGGCTAACACAGAGGACCAGCTGGCTGGTCCTTGAGAGGGCAGTCTTGGCCCAGTGGTTACACACACATGCCCTGGAACCAGCAGGCCTGGGTTCACGTCCCATCTCTGCCTCTTCTTGCTTTGTGGACTCTATGTAAGTCACAGACTCTACAAGCTGCTGTATTAAAACAGGGATGGGCTCGGCGCCTGTGGCTCAATCGGCTAAGGCGCCAGCCACGTACACCTAAGGTGGCGGGTTCGAATCCCCAGCCCGGGCCCGCCAAACAACAATGATGGCTGCAACCAAAAAATGGCCGGGCGTTGTGGCGGGTGC